>VYZT01051425.1:0-43325 GCA_013400735.1 Pomatostomus ruficeps | reverse complement strand
AGAGTTTAAGCAATCCCTGCCTTTCAAAAAAATTCAATACTTGTGGTTGAGATGTTTACGTTTTCAAGAAATAAAAATATGTCCATTGACTTCAAGACTAAATGTGAAAGCATGTCTTGCCTGACACCAAATCATAAAGCTCTTGCTGATCCCAGACTATTGATGAGAATATTTATTTTCCCCAGCTCATAAAAGCTAGCAAAATATTGCAGGGAGCACATATGAGCTGGTGTAAAAGAAGACTGAATGACATCAAGGTCTTTGCAATTTCTAATCACTATAATTCTATGATTTGATTTAAGATCAGTTGCCACATAAATACCAAGCAGCTTAGTACTTTTTCCATTTCAGGACATCATGAAAAACATTTTTGTTTTAATACCTATGTAAGCACTGATTTTTACAGATGTCTTGTAAGTTGTATAATACGTACAGTAGCTACAAATTAGCATATTGTGCATACATTGCTTTGTGTGCTTTCTGGAATGGGTCCAAGGATGACTGACTAACACATGGGATGTTTCCTCTTCACAACATTAACGCGAAGTCAACACCTGCAGTGATGTAAGCCCATGACTCACCTGCCTGAATGGAGGTCTCTTTAGGATCAACTGTTGTGTGCAGAATACATCTGCAACATCCAAATAAATGAGCCCTTCTAAAGTAAGTCAGCGCTACCCCTGTTTAGAATGCAAGGCCCTTGTGAAGGCTGAGGTGAAGCAGCTGGCTAGCAGCTTTTGTGAGTCATTTTAAAAAGCCACTCTCACAGCTGGAGAGAAAATAGCCCTGGCAGCACTGGCAATCCATTATGAAATGCAAAAAGTCCTTCTCTGGGCGGAAGGAAAACTTCACCCAGCTGTCAAGTGTTTGAAATGTTGGGGGGAAAGTGCGCACACACACGCACATGGCCCTGTTTGCAATGCAAGGCATACAGGGGCCACATTACACAAAATTAAATCTCCCCTGAGAATGGAATAAAAGCACGGGCATGAGTTTGCTTTTTAGAAATGAGTAAGGGTTTTGATGAATGGAGGTATCAAGCACTTTCTATAATCCAGGAAAAACTGGTCTGCAAGTGTCTCTTCTGATTTAAATTCTCCTTTTCAGCATACCTGTATCAAAAAGGCACCTGACCTCTGTTTGCATTTTGTCCAGCTGTATCGATCTGAAAGTTTAATATTGCAGAGAAAGGAAAATTTAAGTGGCAGAATAATCAATCCCTAATCTCATCTTTTTCCATTTGGCAAATGTGAAATGTAGTTAGTGAATGGCTTCTAAATGTAAATCAATTTAAACCAAAAGTTGCTGATGCTGCATATTTGCAGCATAATAAAAGACTAATTTAGTAGAGTTCAGAGAATGAAACAACTATGAGTGCAAGTAGAAAGATGTGGAGTAAGATGAGTTGCATAGCTGTGAGGCCTGAAGGGATTCCATGGGATTGTAGTTTGCAGACCAAGGAGAAAGGGGATCTTTAGAAGTGAGGCACAAACATAGGTTTTCAGAACTTCTTTCTGCAGTTCACCTTATTTACAGCCACACAAGAACCAGCCTGGGGAGTATTTTCATGGATCAGTAGTGACATCTAGTGTCAATTCAGACTGATCCTGCCCAGCTGTCCCGCTGGGAAGCCAAAATAACCTGCCTCTGGCAGCAGTCCTGACTGTGGCCCCATTCTACAATTAGACAGCAACACCACATCACTTCACTTATGCACTCCAGTGGTGCCAAATGTAGACCCAACTGAGGTCTCAGAGCTTGTAAAAATTATTTGGGATTTTTAAGAAACTATTTTAAGTTTCTTTTGTCTTTCTGTTAGAAAAAGATTAGCACATAGAGCCAGCCAAGGACTCTCTATTTTAACTTAAGATGCAAGTTATCCATAACCAAATGGTAGTTCTTGGATAACATGACCAGAGATGATTATCAAATTACTGTGTTTAAATGGGAACTAATGAGTATAACAATAGCTTTATTATCTGTTTAACTGGAAGTGCTGTATGATTGTTTCTGAAAAAAATTATTAATTTCAGGTTTTTGCTGTTCCAAAAGGGTGATAAACTGGAGGAGATATAGAGAGGAATTTCTGTCAAGACAAAGCACTGAAAAACAGATCTTATACTGAAAGATCTAAAGAGAACAATATGCTTCCTTTAATAAAGGGAGAGAAGTCCAAGTTTAAACAACATTTTTATATATATAAACAAAACCAATATGATAGCAAAGAGTTCTTTAAACTGCTATACAGAAATATACAAAGATGTAGTGACCGGCAATTAAAAGGAAAAAAATAGAGTTGAAATGAAGCAGAAATTTTTTTACTCATAAAAGAAATCAACCATTGAAGAATTGATGAAGGCCTGTGGTAGAGTTTCAATTTCTGGGGCATTTTAATTCAGAATAGGATGTCTTCTAAGAGAAAACATTCCTTCAAATGGAAGAACAACCATGAGAACAGCCAGCTATTGGGGCAGATTTTGTCTGTTCTTGGAGGTTTTCAAGCCCTGTGGAACTTTTCTTGATCTCATAGATTGCCTTGTTTTGAGCAGATGGTTAGACTAGAAATCTCCTTAGATCCTTCCAACCTGGTTTATTCTTCAATACTATGATTTATGACGTAAATTAAGGACGTCTGGGATCCTATGGCAAGTCATTCTAGATAATTTTAAGATTGTAATCTCTACAGTCTATAAAATGATCCAAGGCGGAAAAATTGCTTCACAAAAATTACTCTTGAATATTTTCCAAATTCATGATTTTTTATTTAAGTTTTGTTTTTTAATTTAAAAAAAAAAGATATAAGGCAAATACTGTAATTTCCTAAAGCATATTCAAAATCAAAGAGAACTCATCAAGATGAAGATTACCAATGCACAGAATCACAGGGTGCTTGATTTGGAAGAGACCTCTGCGAGGTTGGAAAGGACAAGAAGTCACCTGTTTCAATACTTCTGCTCAAGGAAGGCCACTTAGGGCCAGTTGACCACATCCATGTCCAGAAAGCTATTGACTGTGTCCAGGGGTGGAGCTCCCACAATCTCTTTAGACAGCCTTACTGATGCTTAGTCACCATCACAGTAACAAAATTCTGGTTGATGTTAAGCCCCTACTATTCCTGGAAAAGTTTTCCAGAATTAGCAGCTCCATCACCTTCCCAGGGACTGAGGTGAGAATGACAAGTTTGTAGTTCCCTGGATCCTTCTTCCTGCCCTTTTTAAGACAGAGTGACATTTGCTTTTGTTTATATTTAAGCACAAGGGAAGAAGACATTTCCATAAGTGTTACAGCAGGAGGGCTAAAAGGCCATTAATACTGCAGCAAAAATACAGCAAAAAGAGTCATCAGAGAAAAGAAAAAAAATTAAAGGCTCAATTTAAACACCAGCAAAGAAAAGAAAAATTATATGAAGTGATGGGTAAAGAAATAAAACATCTCATGAAGACACCACAGGCAGATTCACTCCAATCAAATACCTTCTCTGTGTTGCTGGGACTTGAGATAAATGGGAGTATGCAGTAGGTTGCAGCTGAAAGGGAGGTCTTCAAACAGGACATTTTTAAGTGGGGTTTTAGTGTGTGGGATTCCCAAAATTTAGTCCAAGAAGGACCAAATAAGAGGAAATGAACTTTTGTTTTTTTAGTATGCTGGACTGAGGAAAAGCTGCATTAATGTATGAGCTGTAGCCTTAGCATCAGAGAGCAAGTTATCTGAGTTGTGTTCTGTGGATCAAACGTGACGGGAATGTGAGATGAGGGAGAGGGAAGAAGAGGAAGTAGAAAAAGAGAAAGATGAGTGTAAACAGAAGATAGCATAATTTTTTTGGTTTTGCTATTCTTCACGCAATTCAGTTGCCCAAAAATACTTGTATTTTTCAATATCAATGACTGCACTTATATACACATGAACAAAAATAAGACAATTAGAAGTGAGTAAACATGAAAATGTAGCTATTTGAGGCATAGATATGTGTATATATGCACATATACATTTATACAGTTTATTGTATGTTACCAGATTAAATATTTTCTTTTGGGGTTTTTTTACTAAAAGAGTCACTCTTTACAGCAGAACAAGACACCATCCCAAACCACAAGGAAGAGGTTTGCAGTTTCAGGCTGGAAGAAGCCGTAGCTCACATCCATTCATTCCCCTTGAACAGGTAAGTGAAACAATAGTCTGCCAACCTCAACCAGCAGTGGATTATGTAATTCCTTATGGCAAAGGAGCTCCAGTGAGTGTCTGTTCATGATCATCCTTGTCCATAATGTCAACCACCTGTTTTAAGGTCTCTCATACTTTTGCTATGTAATATAAAGACTGATTTTTCGTCTATGCCTGGCCCAACAGAGCATATCAGCCTTCATTATCCACCAAACCAGCAGAAACACTACTTGGAAGTGCATTGTCCATACAAACAAGCTAACCAGCCTATAGTGCAGGATCAAAGAAGAGAACAAAGCAGTTTAAGAGCAGCTCTAGCTATTATTTTGTGATACCAGATGTGTTAAAAAATTTAATGAACAGAATAATGGACCTACCTGTTTCATAATAAAAACCAGAGCCCCCTGAGCCTTAACCCACAAAGTCTTGAACAAATGGAGTAAATATTAAGCAATATCTTCAGCCATATTTGCCTGGCACCTTTACACAGTCTTCAACACTGTTATTAGAAGACTGAAATACACAAGTGCATTTACGCCTATGATTTCACTTGTACTTAAAACTATGTACAGCTTCAACAATCATCCTAGTAAATCACTGTGTTTCTTTCCCTTCATCCTCTCCTTTGCATTTTCATTCTAGAACTACATCACTCCATTCTGTCACTGTTCTTTTCTACTTTGTTTTCTTCTTGATCCTTTTGATTCAATAGATTATCACTATACATCCTGTTTAGTTTGATTAAGCAGAGAGCAGGTGCTTTATAAGATAAGAAAACTGACAGTTCAAAACAATAATTCCTGTGGTTGTATTACTTATGGGCTGACCAATACCATAAAGCCAAAAGGAAGATATTTCCCAACCCAATTAAGGTAAATATATCTCTTTTTTTAATGGTAGATGTTTCTGTTACTGAACTGCTACTTCCATTTCCAAATCCAGATAACCTCTTCAATGCCATCTGTCAGAGAGTTCCACAGGCTCTACATATTCTGTGGGAAACGGTTATTTCTTACTCTCTTCCTTTCTTGTGCTACCTGCGAAAGTGACACAATATTTGCCTACTATTTCAAAATGAGACAAGACGAAAGGTCCTAATTACACCATTTCTATATCCTTAATTATTTTTTTGCTTTATAATGAGATGAGCTATTCCTCTTCCCAAAGATAAACACTGTCAATACAATCATTCAAAACATCATGTGGATGGATAAAAACATAGCAATCCTATATTTTCTCTTTTTATTCCTCCCTGTCACTAAACACGTTCCAGTTCATCGCCTTTCTCCTCACAGCACCAATACACTTCCACTGACAGAAAATATACTGCAAAACAATGAAATATGTTCTCAACAGTATTCTATTGACAGAAGTGGTTTTGATTGCTCTAAATACCATCATGGAACTGATGAAACAAATATTTTCCTTATCACAGAATAATAGAATTGTTTAGGTTGGAAAAGACCTCTAAGATCAAGTCCAACCATTAACCCAGCACTGCCAATTCCATCATGAAACCATGTCCCTGAGAGGCACATCTACGCGTTGTTCAAATACTTCCAGGGTGGTGACTCAACTACTTCCCTGGGAAGCCTATTCCAGGGTTTGATGACCTTTTCCATGGAGAAATTTTTCCTAATATCCAATCTAAAGCTCCTCTCGCACAAGTTAAGGCTGCTTCCTCTCGTTCTATCATTTGTTACTTGGGAGTAGAGACTGATCCCCAGCTTTTTACAACCTTCTCCCAGGTACTTGTGAAGTGCAATTGAAGGCCCCAGGGAAACAGAACCCATCAACATAAAGGCTTGGTTGATTTCTGTGATTAAAAAAAAGATAAATAAATATACGACTACAAATTCTAAGACAGAAATGCTTCTAAAAAACTGGTTGCACAAGTATAACTTTATTTAATGAGAATAATTTCATGATGTGAAGAGGTGTTAGACCAAAATAACTTTGTCCACCCTGGATTATAGCTGATGTCATAACATCTAATGGTGATATGATGTAGCTAAAGCTGTATCTCTGTCTATAAAAAACTAGCACTGCAGTAAAGTCACTGTGGGCAGTGTTATTCTGCTGGAAGAAAATAGGCCTGAAGTCTAAACCAGACAAAAGGATGTGAAATCGGGATTGCCTAGCTGCTAAGTTAGCATCAGCCTGAAGATATGTTAGGACAGGAACCATATCCTGTTGATGTCTTCTGTAAATTGGACTTAACTGCAATTGTTTGACTAGCTCTAATCATCACTTACAGTGTTTTTATAATATCAGCTATACCAGTGGGCTGTTGTTTGTAAAGGAATAGTTTAAAAGTGAGTGGTAGTCATCTTATAGAAGATGGAAATGAGTGTGATAAACGTGAGGCAGATAATTTTCTCTCATTTCTCTCAAAACTGAGAGATAGAACCTTTGTATATCAAGACAAGTACCATCTGGGCAGGGTTGGATGCTTTAAGGGAAGGAACATCATTTGAAATTCCAAGATGTTTCAATAGTTGCTGGTTTTTTGTCATTTTGGGTCCAGATTGCTGTTGGGTTATGTTCATGTGGGTCCTTTCATGGACATACCAGCATTAGAAGACATGTTCATGGACCTGCTGGGATGGGCAGAACCATCACAGCATGAGGGTGAGCAGGATCACCTGAGCAGCACTGTCTCCTGTGAAAAATGGAGAACTTCATCTCACCTTGTTTGTTTTTCAGGCAGCTTTTGGACCCAACGGAATGCCACAGGGAGTGCCAGGAAACAGCATGGGCCTACAGCTCCCCAGGGCCAGAGCAGCAGCACCACCTGGGCAGTCCCAGCCTTGGGCATTGGGACAGGGACAGGATGAGAATCAGTGAGGCCGTGTCTGGGATGGACCAGGCAGAACTGCCTCAGGGCCCTTAAACAGGAACCACCTGAAGGAGCAAGAGTGCCATCCTTTGTCCTCAGACAAGCTCAGAGAACAGGTCTAGCAGAGCTCATATGGCTGTGTTGGCTTGTACAGGGAGCAATGTTTCAGCAGAACCTGCAGAAGATATTCTAGCTGCGCAGGTTGCTGCTTACCTCACTCAGCTTCTCTTTCTTACATTTTATTTTGTTTTATTTTTTATTTTATTTTGCTTTTATTTTAATTTTACTCCTATTTCAACAAGAACAAATATCAGTGACGCAATACAGATCTCATCACTCCCCTGAACATCCTTGGGGCCACTAGGAATAGAGGACTTGTCAGAAGCCTTCAAGGTTGAGCCAAGGCATGGAAAAGACTCAGAAAACAGCAGCACGGGACTAAATAGTTATCTAGTTTCTTCTTTAAAGTGATATGATTTTTTAAAAATTGCTTTTTTCTTTTGCGTGTTTCCTCTGACTTGAGGTCTGGAGGGAGAAAATTTAGAAGAAAAGAGAAAAAATGAAAACAAAGTCGACTTCCAAGATTGGAAAGGAAAGATTGTAACAGGCATTTGGAAGGAGACTGAAAAAACTCATAAGTAAAACTCTTTTGAAGTATTAGAGCTTCTTTGTCTAAAAGATTGGCATAGAGAATGGTAATAAAATCAAAATGAAAGCCTTTGTACATGTCCTATTATTTCATATATTTAGCTGCAAGATTTCAGAAATGAAATAGCCCAAAGAAAATATGTTGGTAGAGTATTTCGTACAGTTTAACAGCAACAGAAAGAATCTGAATGATTCAAAAAGCTTATATAACTGTTTTGTTTTATTCATTTACATAAATCACATTTACCGTAGGTGTTTTATTCAAAATAAAATTTTGGGAAAATAAATTGAACAGATGAACCTAGGCAAACCTGGTGATTTTTTCATGAGTAGTGTTTGATGATAAAAGCATAAAAGCATAATGTGGTATCATTTCACCAAGGCACAATATGGTTCATCCATATGGAGCAGAAGTTGATAACACTGCAAAGAAGCAAAAATAAACAGAACAGATGTACTTGTAAAATCAAGTCTGCACCCACCCTGAGTACCTGTTTCTTTGTGTAGAAACTTCTGCAAGCTTGTCCCACGGTGTTGCTGGAACAGGAAATCGCCCATGGATGCTGCACTGCGCACTCGGCTTTTCTGGTCTGACCATTGTGGAGAACAAAGCTTCTGCAGCCCAGGTGTTGGTAGTTTAGCTTCTCATGGCGCTAAGCATGATGACAAGGGAATACATGTTATTTTCTATCATTCCTCTGCAGCCTTCTTGTGAAAGTACGGCCTGTGTCAGATTAAACCTCCTTAGAGCTCAGCTACTGCATTGGTCGAGTGGAAACATGTCTCTCAAAATGCACTGTGTGGTGTGGAGTCATGAAGAGACTCCTGAGGTGCAAGAAGCTCTACTGCTTAGACTTGGTCTGGCTCTTTGGAAATACTATAAGTTTTCAAACCTTTGCTTTTTATATCCTAGAGAAAATGAAACAGTTTTCTTTCACTTGTGGAACATTCACCTGTTTTTTCATCTCAGCAAATAAAACAGCAATTACTAGCAAAACATAACTCCAGCCCTCATGTCACAGTGTGTCTCCCATGCACCTAAGCAGACAGAGCACTTCTCTTGAGCTCTCCATGTGCTGAGTAAGGATAACCAAAGCATCCAGGTAAGACTCTGTTTTGGCCTGGTTGAGTCTTATCATGAATCAATATAGGCTTTGTAGTTATGGAGGTCCAATCACTAATGCCTCCTAGCTGACATGGAGGTTTATTCCTCCTCTATTTATCAGCTACATTACCAATAGCTGTATACTGTTCTATATCGTTTGCTTAATAAAGAGTTGAAAATGTCCTTTTCCACTTTCTTTCTTACAGGCCCATATTGCTGCTCCTTTAAATGTTAATGTATTTATAAGAATGCTGTGCCATTAAAACATACACCACAGTACTTGAAGTAAAGTGACTGCAAGCTCTGTTGTGTGTTTATAAATACATCAGAAAGTAGTTAAAATTATATGAAAAGCTCTCAGTTGTTGTTTTCTTCTCTTTTAAAGCCCATCTCCCTTATTCCATCAGTAAAACAAGACAGATGTGAATCAGTAGCTCAGCCATTTGGTGGAATGAGCACTTATGAACCAGAATTTTAAAAAGTGGGCACACAGGAATAGGTTCGTCATGACCTAGCAAGGCAGATCATGTGGTCAACATCTGGGAGATACCATACATGGACTCTGATTTAATAAAGTAGTCACCCATCTGCTGCTTTCTCAGAGTGAGGAGAAGAAATAGCATGCCACATCCCACACACTCCAGCTGTCCCCAGCATCCAGTGCTCTGCAGTTCTTCTAAAAATAAAAAAGAAACTTTACTGTATTTCAACAAAGATTGCTAGTCAAAAAAGAGAGGGAGACAGTGTGCAGTAAAGAGAGTTTTTTAAGAGTGCCTGTAAGCACTTCAAAGTGAAGAAGAAAGTTGTCTTTTGTTTACAAGCTCAATATGAGGGAACATTGTGCTGCTGCAGCAAAGAAAGCCAACAGAACACTGGTTGCATCAACAAGGGCATGTCCAGAAGAGATAAATTTGTTATCTCCCTCTACTCAATGCTTGTCAGACCACACCTGGAACACTGTGTTCAGTTGTAGTCCTTGTCATTCCAAAAAAATTGTGGCTGGGCTGGAGAGGGTCCAGAGGAGGGTCACAAAGATGAGCAAAGGAATTGGAAGGATGACATATGAGGAAAGGCTGAGAAAACTGAGTTTGTTCAGCCTTGAGAAAAGAAGGCTTAGGGGAGACATTACCACCACATTCCAGTATTTAAAGGATGGCTGCAAAGAAGATGGAGATTCCCTTTTTTAAAGGAGTCACAAGGAAAAGACAAGGGGTAATGGATACAAGCTTCTTCTGTGGCGATTCCAGCAGGACACAAGAGGAAAATTTTTTGTAATGCAATCAGTTCATTGGAATAATCTCCCCAGGGAAGTGGTCGATTCCCCAAAATGGGACACTTTTAAGATTCAACTGGACAGGGAGCTGGGCAATCTTTTCTAGACCATGCTTTTACCAAGAAAGTTTGGACCAGATGATCCTTGTGGTCCCTTCCAACCTGGTATCCTATGATTCTATGATTGTGTGATTTTCTGATTGTTTGAAGCCCTTCTTTTCAAGGGCTGTCATATAGCTGGCCAACATTTACATCACGTCATTATGTATTTTCCAGAAGGTATTCTAGTTATTTCTCCTATATTCTGGTGCTGGTGTGTTGATATGCAGTGGTATCATTATAAATGGATCACTGAGTCCACAATTAATTGATTGCAGCTCAGTAATGAACACTTTGCAGCTTTACTCAGCACTAATCTCCTAGCATTAATCAGTGAAACTGATTCCTGACTGTGCTATAGCACTGTGAGCAAGTTATTACAGAACTTTAGAGGTGAACCCTTTCACTTAGAGAGAAGAAAGGTCTGAGGCAGTAGATCTTTCTGTGTTTCCACAGGGGAAAATTACATTCAGATCGTTAGAAAGAATCCAAACTGGGGAGTTCAATACTAGTATTAGGTACAATAGACAATAATAATTTTCCACTTCAACTCGGGTGGGTGCAGACTAAATTTATTTCTTTTTACTCAGCCTTCAGATCCTTGAAAGCCTAGAGCTTCACAGAAGGTATTCTGTCTGGAGCAAGTCAGAAGATTAAGCCAGGTATATATTTTTATGAGATTTAGTTCTAAATTGTTTACTGATTTAACTGGTTCATAGCAGAAAACCAATAAAATGATAACAAGCCTGTTTCTAAAATACTTTGAATCTACATTGCTTTTCATAGAGCAAATACCATAAAGCTGATATTATCATCATCCGGGTGCAACACAATGTCTTGGTGAGTGTAGCAGGACCTCTTGCTTTTCACAGTCTATCCACTCTGCAGTCAAGCACATAATCGCAGCCCACAGAAATATGCACATACTTACTTCAGTTTCCGTAGTTCAGAGGTGAAAAGCCTAAAAACCAGCACAGGTTCAGCCCCTGAAACCACGTCACTGATAGCCTTGTGCTGCCAGGTCTGAAGACTGTTCTGTTGTGCTTTCCGTGTTACTGGTGTCAGGGAGAGTTCATACGAAATACACATTCTTTATATTTTCTAATAATAGTGTAGATGTAACCAGAGTAATTTCCTTATTTTCTCCTTTACTGAAATGTGCTCATAGATATTAATATGAAACCCTGTTTCTATACCTTTTCTGGCTTTTTCAATCTGAATCATAGAAAGTGCAAAATAGTGCCAGCCTACTGTAACACACTACTGTACCAGTTTAGACCTCAAAACAATCTAATTATGATAGCATGGTGCAGTCTGGAACTGGTGAGCCTCTCTGATGCCTCACTAAACACATCTTTACTGAGTCTGAACCCACACTGCAAAAACTTTGGGGTTACATGGAGAGAGAAAATTAAAAATGTCACATGATGCAGAAGGGAGAAGGCACACGAAACCACTATTCAGTGATTACAGGGATGTCCAAACTGTATCAGTCCTTCAGGGGTTTAGTACCAAAATTTCCCCAGCAATTTTTCCTGTAATTATCTACTTACCTATTTTAATATTTTATCCAACAATGTGTGTTTTACATTAGATCATCATTAACTCAGACGAGTTCTTCTAGGAAGTGTGTAACAGAGTTTTGTCATCTAACTGCATGCCTCATCAGTTCAGCTGCTGTAAAAAACTTCTTAAGAGATGAAAAGGGTTGTCACAAGCTCACACCACTGCATAATTGCAATGCAGACTTCAACACATTCAGAATGAAGAGAACTCAGACATGGTGGCCTTTTATTTCCTAGATAAATCTTTAGCTACTAGCCTATGCATGATAAGTGGGTAGTGTCTCTGAAAAACAATATCACATGAAGCTGATAACAATCCTGTACGTCTATTCCCTTTGCAGATTTACTAGGGATGGAGTTCAGATTTCTAGCTGCTTTTATCTAATTGCCCATGAAGCATTGCTTGGATATTTTTCCTTTATTTCCTAGAAGAGATTCTTTGGACAAAGGTAAGAAATTAAACACAAAAGGAAGACTTGAGTTAAAGATAAGGCTACATATTAAATTCAGTGTAAACGCAAAAAGTAGATGTCCTGGAGTGCTACATGGGCTTAAATGAGAACCTAAATCTGACACAGGTGGAATTCTAGAAATCTGTCCCCTGACTCACACAAGTTTTGATGATGTAATAGAAAATAGGATGGCATTATCCAAGACAACATGTAATTCTATTAAAGTATTTTACTCTAGTGGAAGCAAAACAACTAAACTTCTGACAGATGTTTAGAGGATTCTCAGCCTTGTACAAACAAGTTATTATTGGCATTGTCTAAATGTACTCATATGCCACCCTTGAAGTGTGAACACCCTTGCTAGAATTAACAGTGCATTACTCTGAAGCATAAATGTGAGGGTGATTAAGAGGTCCAACCTATTACAAGCCTTATTCACCTTTGAATCTTTCTTACCAGGTCATTTATTGTTTGCTTCAGTTCTATTTAACATCAGACATATAAAAAGTATCATCTGAACTTTGTACATTCCCTGTCTTCAAGGATTTCTTCTTGCAGCAAAGATATTTGCCATCTGGTGAACCTCCATACGCACAAAATTATAATTAAATTGCCCCTGGTCCCTTGCATTCTGTTTGTCAGAATGTTCTCTGAAACAGCCATAGAGTGTGTTATAAAGTTGGATTTTATTAAAGCAATTGGTTTTGTGTAAGTTTTTTTTGTTTTCTACACTTCTGTTAAAGAAGTGACACTATGAACAACATTCCAGCCTGTTTTTAAGTTCACAAGACTTAAATGTTACATTTGTATAAAGAACGCTTTTGGGGGTCCGCAAAACTGCCCATTGTTCTGCAGTGCAATCTTTATCCAGTGCCCTGGGTCAGATAAGTGTCTCACAGCTTGGAGGAGCGCTATCTCTTTGCTTATCTATATACCTAGGTTTTGCCTTCACAGTGTGAGGCCGAGCAGCCGATGTTAAATGAAGCAGGTAGAAGCAAAGAAGAGATAACGGACCCCTGATAGCAGTACCCAGACTTTTATTGTTTCTTCAGGATACGGGCTATCAGAGAGACCCTGAGGGGGTGGATACACAGAGTTATATGGAGAAAGGAGAGGGGTGGTCTTAAGATAGGGTCCAGGATTCTTATCAAATCACAGATTGACGTGGGATGACAGTTTTCCAATGAGTTCTGGGCAAAGGCAGAACATATTTGCATTAACCTATGAACGTTACAGAACAGCAGAAGTTTCTAGTAACTCTTGAATAGTAAAACAATGTGATGAATATTAAAATAACAGAGGTGGAACAAAATCTATGATTGACAGGGTTAAAATGTGGCAGAGAGGGAATTCCCCTCAAGCATGCTGCCTCCATCTTCCTCAGCTTAACTATCCTGAGAAAGAAAATCTGCCCAAGGTATTTCTCCAGCTCTCATGGAGGCAGCTGGTTGAGTCACTGCCACATATAAATCCTTTTGCAGTTATTCCATTAATTCTGGTTATATAAATCTTACTGTTAATTCTCTGTTTTGAACCTTAGCCCTACACAAACTCCTTGCAGAGATCCCTAGAAGGGCATTACACCTCTGTAAGCAGGACATTTTTGGAAGTAATTTTCTGCCTTGAGGAAAACCTGAAACTTCTTGATGAATTATCGGTACATAATTTTGTGTGGCCCTGAAATGTAAAGTAGATTATATAATGGTACCTGATGTAGAGACTTCAGTCCTGGTTATGAAAGCTGAATGAAGAATTCATAGCAAATGATTTATTCAGTTACAAGGCCCTCCATCTCTTCTCAGAGAATAAAAAAGAGTAGAGAAGGATATTGATTTCCCATTGTCTTTTTTTACTTTGGAAACTGATTGTGATCAGCATGATACAACTACTTTTTACTTAATGTTTGAAATCTGACTCATGCTGGCTTTATCAGAAAAATCATAAAGCATTGTTTCTCTCCTCCCTGAATAAATGCTGCTCTTATAACCTAGAGGGCATCATAATGAAACAATTTTTCTTTCTTCCAGGCAAGTAAATATAAAAGCTAAGATATTTTAGATTAATTCTATGAGTTTTCCTTTTGAATGCAGAGCTCTCTTGATGTGAGTATGAGCTGCCTATTGTTCCCAACCATGCTGGACTCCTGCACCATTGGTATGTCTAGGGAGGAAAGACAGGGAAAAGAAAGTTCATCCCTATCACTTTTCTCACATTACCTCAAAATAGCTGTCCCAGTGTAGTCTTTGTTGCAGTCTTTGTGATTATGCCTTGCTTGATTGCACCTGTGTCACAGCTATGATAAGAAGGAATTAGAACCTCATTCTTCTGATTTGGTTAAGTATCACTTTCTGTAAAATGGAATATCTGCCTTTATGGATCACTGCCACAGACGGAGAAGAAGTAGTTTCAGCACCAAATGGAGAGATTTTCCTGCCAAGCAGACTTCTGTGCCTCAGGTTTTGCAAGGGACTAGCCCCAACATCAACATTAGTATAGTTTCCTCATTGCAACACAAAAGATACTCTTATGTGAAAACCCCACCAAAAAAATAGTCAATTTTCTAACCTTGATTGTGTCCATCACACAAAAGGATGTGTTACATGTCATCTGTATGCCAGGATTGCTACTGAGTGCATGAATGAGCACTTGCTGAGAACAGTGTGGCCTTTGCCAAGGTCATATTCCTTCTGCACTAAGAAAAGCTTTTCCTCTTATTTCCACTTCCAGGCCCAGACTGCCCTGGGACCAACATTCTCTGCATTTTTTGTTGTCACATTATTTGTTGTCATTTCTTTCCCATGGAGTAACTTCTGGTAAATGCAATCAGCACTGTCACCCTGGGCCACCCGTTCCTCATCCTGCTCTGAACAGACCATCAGCTTGACCCTCTCACCCTGCTTTGTCCAAACAGCATCCTTTAATGTCTATAATGAAAATGCTTTATCAACCCATGGCTAGGGTTCCATGGAGTTGAAACCTTGGGAGTTTATCAAGATTCGTGTTTTTATCATGTAACCATTAACATTTATTAGTAACGATAAAGGATTTTTCTAGGACTCAGCAGCATAGACTTTGCTGCCCAAAGGCCCTCAGATGCTGCGAAGAACAGATTCTCAAAACCTTTCTCTGTTCTGCAGAATGGGCAAGAGCACAAAGAACTGCACACCCATAGCTGGAATAATTTCCCCTATTTCAAGGCAGACTAAAGAAATACAGAACTGTGTATACACATGACTTTGCCCCTTGTTCTAAGAAATGCACAAACAAAAGCTGTCCTTGCTCTATTTTTCTTACTTCCATTAATGCATCTACCACATTAATACTGGTTTAGTTGCTAGGAATTAGCAATACATTTTAGGCACATTTCAAAAACTAGGAAAAAAAGGTCTTCACATACGCTAAATAAACTTTTGCATGAATATCCTATACTTCAGTTGCCTCAATACAGTAGAGGTTTATTGACTTACTGCAAGCTACGTTTGAATGATTGCTTCATATATTATGATATGCAACATTACATCCTGTTTCTTTTCTATTTCTATAGCCCAAAGACTTATTGGAATCGGTGTGTCTCAGACTCATAAAAAATACATGACTTTAAAAAAAGATTATTATATAAAAATCCACCAACCTTGAGAAACTGCAGAGGTGGGGGATTTTTGTGCTGGGATTCATTTTAGTTTGCTAACATTATCCCTATGTATCTTCAGTTTGAAAGTACAATCTGGCAATTTATAATAAAGAGCCTTGAAACAGCTTTCCAGAAAGGAATTTAAAAAAAAAATAAATTAAAAACTCCCAGAAATCTGGATGCCTGATTGCAAGTGAGAGTAATATACTTCAGAGCTGGTGGAGAAAGAATTCAAATAATAATCTCTGGTGTATAAGGACTCTGCTACTTAGTCAATAAAAGATGGGTGATCTTCTCCCCAGAGCTTTGCAATATGAACAGAAAATAACCAAAGTAAAATGTTTTACATGATGCTATTGTGTGTGATTATTTAGTAAGCCAGAGAGGCAGATGAGAAGCAGCACTTCAAAAGGGAAATATTGTCACTAAGGGAGAGATGTCAAACTACTGAGATGGATGTTTCTTCCCAGCAGCTGAGTGGTAAGGTACTGAAGAAATAGAGGGCAAAGGTAGGCCTTAGACCAGAGGAATAATCAGAATCAGTACTAAGGCAAAACACCGTTGCATTACAGTGTAAGATCCCCCATCCCAAAGCATTCATATTTGATATTTTAACCTAAAATTTTACAGCCAAGGAAATAAAGATGTACTTCTTTTACAAATATCTATATATAAGTGCACCTATTCAGTGCGGGTGTTGGATTTAGAAGCTAATAACAACCTGAAATAGCTGCCTGAGAATCAGCACTCTAAAATACAATCTCTGCACTAAACTATTTCATAGGTTTTATTTTAAGTGTAAAGCTTTCATTTTGTCAGGGACTATACAGCTCTGTAAGAAAGTGATCTCTAAGGCTCATATTCTTTATCAAAACCCTTATATGTTCTGAACTAGTTCTACTGAAATGTCAAAGCTGGGTCCATACAATTAGATGTTTGTAGAGGAGGCTGAAACTGTCAAATTAAGAAATGGATCACTGATTTCTTGCATTTAAGCTTTTTCAAGCACTGCTATAAAGCTTTGAAGGAAGTATGGGTTCTATTTAATCTTGTATTACTCTTAAGTAGTAGACATATCAAGGCAAAGTTGTGATACAGCTGTGGCTTACCATTTCTCCAACAGCCTTGCTCCCTCTTTATGTTACTGACCCATTCTGTTGGGTCAGCATCGTAGGAAAAGCACTCTCTAAACTCAAGTTAGACCAAATTAACACCATCGAATTAAAACAGATCTTTTCTGGAACAGTGTGATTGAATGGAAGTGAGTTCAGGTGCACACACAGTAACCCTCAAAAGAACCTTATGAGCCAAGATAGATATGAGCCAAAAGATTTGTGGCCATATCCCATAATTCCAGTTGTCTGTAGTAGACACACTCAAAGTGCATCCTGTTGAAACTGGGCTACTGTGCAGTAAAGTCACCTACTCAGAGAACAAACATTAAGAAGCATAACTTTGGACTTGTGATACACATAGTAAGAAGGGTCACAGGTGCTTCCAGTCATCTGTTATTGGGTTTGCCTCATGTTTAAAGTTATCTAGTTCAAAGACAAGAGACTAGAACACAGACTGGAAGTGCAGGAGGTGCTTCTGCTTTTATACTTTCTTCCTCATCCATCAAAATGAGGACTATAATCTGAACACCTTAAACTGTAGAAGGAAGATAGGTGCCTAGATGCTTAGACATGGGCAGTAGTAGAACTGTAGGGGCCTTTACTGGTGTTGTAATATTAAAAGGTTGTTCGCTTTGGGGCATGCAGGAAATTTGGCAAAATATGTGAGTTTCTCTGTTTGATTGAAAGGCAATATTCAAAAAGGCAGGTGAGTCCATTAGAGACTTCACTCACACTGCTCAAAATGTCAGTATTTTAACAACAATTTTAATTCAACTGAGAAAATGAATGAAAATCAATGAGTCATTTCTCATTAAAAATGTATTAAAAAGCTATCAAAGAAGTTTAGTAACAGGTTGTTGTGTTTTAATCTCAGCTGGCAATTAAGCCCCACACAGCCACTCAGTCACTCCCCAGCAGTGGGTTCAGGAAGTGAATCAGAAGGGTAAAAGGTAGAAAACCTGTGGGTTGAGATAAAGACTGTTCAATAGGGAAGGCATTAGCCACACACATAAGCCAAGCAAAACAAGGGATGAAATCACTGCTTCTCAAGGGCAGGCAGGTGTTCCGCCATCTCCAGGAGAAAGGGGACCCATCACAGGTAATGGTGACTTGGGAAGACAAACACCTTCACTCTGAGTGTCCTCCCCTCCCTCCTTCTTGCTCCCATCTTATATACTGAGCATGATGTCATCTAGTATGGAATATCCCTCTGATCACTTTGGGTCACCTGTCCCAGCTGTGTCACCACCCAACATCCCACACACTCCCAACTTCCTCACCAGCATGGAGTACAAAACCAGAAAAGGCCTTGGCTCTGTGAAAGCCTTGCTCAGGAATAACAAAAACATCACGATATTATGAACCCTGTGTTCAGCACAAATCTAAAACACAGCCCTATACCAGCCACTATGAAGACAATTCTACCCCCTTCAAATCCAGCACACAGTTGTGTCACAGTTGGTGTCTTATATTACTCAAGACCCAAATACTTCCCCAAAACTGAATTAAACAAAACTTAAGACTCAAAAATCTCAGAAAATAGATTAGCTTTCTTAATATGGAAGCATTTTTATTCCATAAAATTGCTCACATGTATCCACTTACTTGTATAGCTGAAGTAGAAGAACAAGCAAAATATTCAACCAGTGTATCTGCACAAATTTGGTGTCTGTCAAGAAGATATCATTTCCTTGCCAAAAAAGCTGAACTTGCAGTCTAACTATTCCTCTCAGGGTTGGTATATAATGAAGTACAAACTCCTTTGTGAGTTGTTTTTGCTGCTGGAATTCAAACTAGAACAAGCAGACGCTCTGGTGAGATAAGGAATACTCCTGCTATGCTCCACAGCTGCATTGTATGTCTGCAGTGTGCAATGTGAAATAGTCTTTGGCCTCCCAAGCACAGGCAACAAGCCAACAAAGCTCTTGCATGTATCTTTGTGCCTTTGCTGTCTAAAGAATGCGGTTATGTGCTTCATCGAAGAAATAGATCCATGAGGGAATGGAACCGATTATGGGGAGCTACAGGTAAGGAGCAGATGGGAAAGTGTGTCACAGTCATTCAGTCTGCAGAGTCCTTAAAATGGAGAGGGCACACAAACGTTTGGAAATTTCAACATACGATCCTGAAAACCTCTGAACCTGGGCCTTATTCTTGTCCATGTTTAGCTATTTATCTGCAATGTTTTTGATAGCTCAAAGTTTACTTTCTGTTCTTACAGCAACAACTGTAAAGGAAGATACCCCACTTTTACAGCTCAGGAAAGTAAATGTTATAAGACCTGTAGCAGCAAACATAAGCCCTAATGACTGATGCATTTTAAAAAAAAAAAAGTTGTTTTTCTGTATGTTTCTGATCTTTAATAAAGTTTGATTAGAATTTTATTTATGTTATTTACATGATTTCCATTTCTCTAACATTGAGTCCTCTTCAATATTTTAAGGGGATGAGGGAGTTTTACAATCAGAGAACTCAATTTCAGGTTGTTTCAGACCTAACAGTAAGTAAAAGTGGTATAGAGTAGATTGACCTAAAGACATCAGAGTTGTTCGTGCTAAAGAGCGTCTGGATTAAACACCTAAATGTTTTCTATAACAAAATCAACTTTCCAAAAAACCTGTTGGAGTGCCTTTTTCTTGGAACCAGCACCCGTGGATTAAGGAAGCCTATCTGTACCAATAACATAATTTATTGACTGAGTACTAGCTCACCAGTTATAAGGAAAAACCTAGTTTCTACCTACATTGCAATTTGCATAATTGAAGTAGTTGTGTGTAAGTTGCTGATTATTACTCTTGGGCTTTCACAAAAACAAAAAAGAAGAAGAAATGACAGGAAGAGTTATGTATGTAAAGCAATGTAGGAACATAGCTGCATTAAACAGTAATACCTTACCAGTGGGACAGCAGTAATACACTGCAAATATAATCATGTTTCTATCAGAAGTCAAAGTCTTCAGAAAAGTGTTTTCTAAGATAAAAAATGTACTAGGTAATGTTCCATTACAAGTATAAACAGCAATTTTTTTTGTTCTCTTTATAACACAATCGTAGCACACTGTAATTGTACTCTAATCATAGATGTTCTAATATTTATTCCTTTTTAAAAACTTATTATTTCTGCAAAGTATACAGAGCAGATAATGAGTCAAGTTCTTACTAAGTGGCACAGAGGAGTTTAAGTCAGATCTGGAATGAATTAAGTGATAGAGAAAGTAAATAATAGACAGTGATTTTAAATAGAACTCAGGCCACAAGAAGTTTGTGAAGAACAAAGAGATAGGGAATATCCTAAATGCAAAATGGAAGAAAAATAAATGAATGTGCAAGCAAGTCATAGAGAAATCTAAACAAAAAAAAAAAAAAAGAGCACAAAAATAGAAGTTATACTTTTAAGATTCACAAAGTGGTTCTAGGTGTTTTTCAAACCACTCAGGAAAGCATCCCTATAAAACAAAAGAATGAAATTTGTTATTTAGTGGAGAGCATCTTCAACTGTGAAGCAATCTAAAGAGAAAACTGGAAAATAAAAATCCAAATGAATCTTTTAGGGCATAGCATAAATTCAAAACAATATTGAAATATAAGGTCATAAGAACATTAGATTATTATATAGATGATGGTAGAGAACATATCTGCTAAAGTTTATCTTTGTTCAGCTCTATATCTGAAAAGGTAGCGTGGCAGTCATGAAAAGTGTGTATGAGGAAGAATCCTTAAGTGAATCAAATTCACCTGATTAATGTACCTAAATTTTGACTAAGCCTTATGTGTCTTAAATATTTCCTGAAGCAATTGTTTAATTTATCTATGGAAAGAATTACTCACTTTTAAAGACCTTCAGTGATAGAACCAGAGAGATCAAGCTTAAACATCTAAATTAGACAATAGATTTTCTTTCTGGAAGTTTTAGTTACCAAATTGTTTCTACTGACTAGGAAAAAAACCCAACAACTTGGCCAAATAGTTATGAAAAAATGCTTTGTGAGGCATTTGAACTTATACATAAATCAGAGTAGGACTTCACTTTAGGTTTAGGTTACACTGGTAAGAATTCTGGTGTTATTAGGCTTCTTACACCTATTTACATGTACAGTTGAGACAGACATACCAAATATAAAATGTTTGACCATAAACAAGTGAAGGAAGTGGGAGATACAGTATAATCCAAAAAACAGAGCAGTATTTAACAGAGAAGTAGAACAGTTCCCTCAGTTCATGCAGTTGTCACTTTTGTAGATAAGATATTTTCTAAGCAAATGTCGAATTGTGTAGTCCAAATGCAGCCTTAAACAAGTACATTGCAAAGCGAGTAAACAGCAAATAATGGCTACATATTGGCACCCTGTCCAAGTATCTGGTAATAATTTTTTTCAGGAGATACTAACATGTAGCATTTTGCAATATGTATTCAAAGATATATGTACTCATGAAGGTGATTTTATCAAAGAAATTGGACTGTCAAAGTATGTTAGTTTCTCAGTAAATTCACCTTGCCAAACTTCCAAGCAGAATTTTTAATGGGACCAGCAGGAGGAAGTGTTTCTTTTTGTCAATCTTTTCTTTTCACTGTGAACTTTAAAATTCCCTAGTGGAAGTAGAACACAAGAAAAAAAATCATCATATTCCTTAAAATGTTTTAAGCTATCAATAAACCATCAGAACATGAGTAGGCTGCTGATTACATAATCAAACTTGCAATGTATGCATTAAATCTGTTTTTAAAAAGCCCTGTTCACAGACAAATTATAACTATTTTTTTTCAAACATGTAAAATAAAGAGTTATGTTAGGAACCCAGTTAAGTTTCTACTCTGTAAGACATAGTAATACAGTAGTTAGCGTTAATAAACTGAAGTAATACAGTGTCTCAAAAATGTCAGTATGTTTAGTACATATTACACCAAAAGCATAGCTGGAAAGTAGAAGTAATTTAGGGTAAAATATATTCTGATAACTAGTGCATGGCAAAGCTAACAAACAATGTTAAACCTTTCATGTGATGCATCACACAGTATCCATATGGCGATGCATAGTTATATTAGTAATTCCAAAAAAGATTGAGCTGATTATTACAGCCATGTTAGATTTCTTTCTTCACGCATTTTCCTAGCAATTGTTCTTGTGTTCTAAGAACCCAATGGGGTCACCAGCTGGATTAGATGTTCTTGGTCTACTCTTCCCAATAGAATACACTTTATATTTTTAATTAGGTTATTTCAGGAACAGGATGCCCTAAAGTATTGAGATGGAAAACAAAGAGATTAATATAAAACAAAGATAGAATTATACACCATTAAAAAAAAGGGTGGGCGTGGGGGAAGACTATCTCCTGATAACTTCCGATACTTAAGGAGAGGTTGGGTTAAGGTATGCTGAGTAAAAGTAGCTGTAAGAACTGGATCAGAGGAGGAGACTTTATTGAGCAAGGGTGTTAAACCGAAGTCTAAGGTAGCTTTGAAAAATAGCAGAAGAGTTTTGTGGACTCTGCAGATTGCAGGTTGCAAATTGTTCTGAGTCTATTTTGGTACAGAATTCCCATTGCCCTAGGAGATCCACACACAGAGCAGAATGGCTCTCTGGGCTCAAACATAGTCTTGTTCAATTTATTGTCTGTGAAGGAGCATTTGCGTGAAGACCCTCAAATCTGTAATCTAAGAAAAAACAAACACACTTTTACTGCAGCAGCTTAGAATTTTTTAAACATACTTTGTGCAATTCAAGTTGAAAATTTTAAGAGGAGGCAGATGCAATTTAGTTCATTTCCCTTAAAAAGAACTCTAAAAGTAAAATATATTACTTAAACAGCAGGCACCTTTTCCTTTTCAAGCTGCTTCTTATGCCTCAAGCAGGATGCTTATAGTCTAAGTATTTTTATTATAACAAAAAAAAAATCCGGAACAATGCCAGAGACTCCAGCAGCTGTGAGTCAAAACTAAATATCACATGGGTGGGATTGTCATAGTAACTAACTCAAATACATCAGATACACTAGAAATGAGTCCACTCTTCAGTTTATCTTTCACCTGAAGTATAAGTTGTGATCACTTTCTCTGTTAAAGCTTACTAAAGAATATTAATAATAATATGATAATATTATCAACAATATAATCTCAAATAATATAATAATCTCTCTGCTTATAGGCATTTAATATTCCATAGGTATAAATTTTATTGTACCAAGAAAGGTGAGAGGAGTTGGTGTCTGAA
This sequence comes from Pomatostomus ruficeps, assembly GCA_013400735.1. Lineage (NCBI taxonomy): Eukaryota > Metazoa > Chordata > Aves > Passeriformes > Timaliidae > Pomatostomus > Pomatostomus ruficeps. The sequence goes on along the minus strand of VYZT01051425.1, from coordinate 20,230 downwards.
AATAAAGTGTCACAAAAAAGTATAATGAGGTCCCTGCTTCCCTTCAGGTTTAAGTTCCTCTTCTGTTTGCAGAAGGAAATAGACCACTCATGGCTTCTGATAGTCAAGATGAAAAAAACAAACCAACCACCTTCAATAGTAGGTGTTGGAAAAGCAATGAAATCATAGCAGATGGCAGACACCGCAGCCCTGGACCTTCTCATGGGGCAGTCTTTGATACATGTTGGCTCTGTGGGCACCAGTGGGCAATGACATCCTCAGCCAACCTGGGACACTCCTCCCCAGTTCTCAGGGCTCCATTTCAGCCCCCCAGGGCCATAAGTCCCTGCCCTGGCAGTGCCGCAGCAGTACTGGTCTCCACCCCATCTTTTCCCCCATCTTCTCTTGCAAAGCTTATTCGGTTGCCATGTTGGGGGCTGTTGCTGGACCAGCCTGCGGCTTATGGGTGAGGACATGGCCAGTGCTGGGACACCCTCAAGCCTGGCTGCCCAGCTCTGGGGAATTTTCTGGTCCATACTGTTCTGGACAGACTCTGTCACAGAGAACGTGAACAATAGGGTGGATCACCATGTTCAGCAACTATTTGACAATAATTCAGTGCAGAAATGGAAGATGGCTTTGAAAGCAGGGTTTTTACTTGGCTTAATTTTGTTCAATTGCTTTCACTAACAATCTGGTGAATGCTGTAAAAGGTGGGATTATTAAAAATTTACTGGGGCTACCTAGGGGGAAGGACTAGATATTGGCTGGAAAACAGAATTAGCATTTAAAAGGGTCGTAACTGCATTTTACTAAAGTTGGGATACAATTCACTACAAAAAAGTGAAAGGATCTGTGCTTAAGTAAAAACTACAAGATGACGAAAAGGATATAGAACATTAGTCCTTTGGAAAAGAATCTAAAGGCAAGGGTGAAAGAGAGCTGCATTGAACCACATCCAGGTATAATGTTACTGAGAAGATAATCACTACACTGGAGTATCCCTGGCAAGACACGGAAATGAACATTTTCTACTTCATCTGGCAGAGTAGAAGACTCGAGCTGGGGTGTGGCTACAACACAGGCAGTCTATAGGAGAACAGTGCAAATGACCAGAGGTTTAGAAAACATGGTCTATGAGGAATGATTTAAAGAGTACAAATTTCTTCCCCATTAGAAGACTTGAGGGAGGTCATGGTAAAAAAAATTCAAATATGAAAGTCTGTTGTAAAAAAGTGAGAAGGTATTCTATGTCTGTAGAATAAATTGTGACAAGAAACAATGAAGCTGAAAATTTAAACTGTGAAAAGTTAAGAAAAACAGAGTGCTGAGTATTTTGCTTTGAGTCTCTCCACCGCTGAGGTCTTTAGAAATATGCTAGACAGCCATCTGTCAGCAATGATAAAATGTATAGTTAATCTTGTCTTCAGGGATGGACTGTCTCTTAGAGACCCTTCCAACAGTTTTTTAATAGAGTTATTACCAAATCCCAGGAATTCTTTAATGGGAACATTGGCAAGATACTATGTACTGCACTATCTGTAGAAGAAATACACACCATCTAGAAATATGGTCTACTGAATTTTCAGATTAATAGTGTAGGACTATGTGCACTTAGCTCTTGTTGCTGATACCCTTTGTGGGGAAAAAAAAGACACAGCATATTATTGGTTTACAATGGTTGCTTATACTAAATTACCAGTACAAGGTTTTCTGGAGAAACAGAAATTCAAGGATATTTGAAGGACAAAGAATGTCAGATAAAATGTTTGTTACAGCTACAAACCCCATGACAGAATTTATTTAGAAGCATGAATGACAACTTCAGTCACACATTGTGAAATCTAAAGAAAGGTTCATAGCTACTCTATGCTGAATACCGCATTTCTTGGATGAAGTTTATTTTTTGAACAGTAAAGAAAGAAAGATTTGTGAAAGGAATAGTATTAGAAAACTAACTAAAGTTTAAAAATGGTAAAGCATAAAACACAGGGGAGCTGAGTGTCAGTTTTTTGAAGAGACTGACCACTGAGAATTCTCTTTCCTTTTTACATCAAAAACAAGAAGGCAGATGTCTAAGGTTGGATTCCTGTTTCTGCTCTTCTTCTGGTCCTCCAATTAAAGATTTATTAAGTTTTGCAAAACAAAAGAAGTATTTTGTTTTATTTTTTGTTTGTTTTGGAAAGGGAGGGTGTAGATAATACAGAACTAGAACTGGTTTTGGCATATATATGACTACTACACTGTGCCTTGTTGTAGTTAAGCTCAAGGAAAGACCTCAACTTGAGAAGGCTGGTGTGAGTCCCATACCATCTAAATGTTTTAGAGGACTGTTTCAACCACATTCGGCAAAGTGAGGTAGTGTCAGAATGTGGAATAATGTAGCAATTTACCTAAAAGAAAAATTAGGTAAATTCTAAGAGGCTTTGGTGCCACACTGAAGGACAAATGGACAAGCTACTGTTTAACAGGCGTTGGAGAATTCACACAGATTTCTACATCAAAAACCAATTCACCCCACGACTTGCAAAATTACTTTGAATGCATTCATTCCATCAGAAAAAACAGCTGCAATAGCAGTGCACAATTGTAATGGTGCTTTATAAATGGCAGAACTGTTGAAAGCTCACATACTTGTGGGTCATTGCAGCTAACACAGCAATGTTTTAAGGGAAGGGATGGGACACTGGGCAGCAGTTGTTCAGTGTGTCAAGAGTAAGACCAAATGACTCAGTCTACAGAGTTCAGGAATAAAAAGTTCTAAAGGAAGTGTCTGGGTTAAAAAAAGACAAAAGCAACAGCCCATGTGTATGGTAAATCTTATTGGAATCAGCAAGGTGACACAGAGCAGGACTAAGAATGCTCTGGATACGTGCATCTGATCTGGACAGGTTGTGATTCCAGATGGCCAAAAGACAAATCACATCCAATTTCAACATTTTAAATGTTTAATTTTATTTAAAAGTCCTAACGGAGCTTTTCTGAGCAGGAAATGGCATGATCACTGCTATGCACAGCTCCAGGTGGGAAAGCGTGCATGATTGTCATTTTTATTTTGAGTGAAGTCCTCCTGGTGTGGAGCAGCTGCATGGTCCCTAGGCATCCTGAAAGGTGGCACTCCAACAGGATGTCTGGAAGCACGGCTGGCGTGTCCCAGAAGGGGCTGCTCAAATCAGTTCTGCACAGACAGCTGGGAAAGTGCTAGTTCCCATGTTGGTCACTAGTGTTCAGAGTGCCAGCTTGGACGCCAGTCTGTCAGAATTTAAACTGCCTTCACAAAAGGTATGAACTTTATACATGAGAGGAGTAGGCAGCCCGCAAGGGACCCAGGAGGGATGCTTTCCAAAATGATCTAAAGCATTGAAAAAAAAATAAAAATAAAAAAGGTTTTTATAACTAACATGGAAGTACAGTTTGAAAAATGCAAAATATAAAAACATCATAATTAGATAAGCTTTCTAAAAGCAACTTCCTACCATTCACAGGAGGCACGACCCAGCGTGTACTAGATATTTAAATTAGTATCATGATCCTAAAAATACTTAGGGATTTCTTAAAGGGAAAAAGTTATTGAGAAAAACTTATTTGGTTTTTTTTTCTGTTCCATCCCTTCTTACACTCTCTAATCATGTTCTTCTTCCTGCTAATTAAAGGCCAATATACTGCAGTTTAATAACTGTCCACGATTCACTGAGAAAGAGAATGAGCTGTCTTATTCTACGTAAAATCATCCATGAACCTCCATCCTATCATCTTTATTTTTAGAAGCAGGCTTGACAGCTCCTCTTCTGGGTCTTGCTGGCAGCATGTTAGATCTTGCTCCTCTGTGCATTGCACCTTGGACAGCACCAGTGCAGAGGATGCAGAGCACAGGACACTTACATGGAGCAGGGCAAAAAAAGGCTAAGGGTCCAGACTATTAAACCTCACCAACTGGCCACGTCTGCCTGAGGAGATTTCTGGAATTATCTTTAATTAGTGGTAACAATTCTGTTGTCAGAAAGAAGAGATGGATATGAGATTTGAAGCTCTTAGCCCCAGGTGTGCTTTGCAGCTGGCAGGTAGAGCACAAAACAGTTTTTCAAAAGCCAACAGCTACCTGTGGAAGGGCTTTGACTTCTCTTTTCATGAGACATGGCCACCAGATACCATAGAAAATAGCCTGGGAGTTTTAAGGCAGCAGAGATTACAGGCTTCGTCTTTCATTTAAGGATTTGCTTTAGCAGTTTTATCAGTCTCTAACTTAAGCAGAAGGAGATGTCAGGAGGTCTGAGGAGAAACATTGTTCTTACATATAATCACAGTACCTCTGTATCTTCCTGTGACAACATTACACACCTTTTATCTAAGCTACTCAGTGGAAGTTCATTAAATAAAGTCAAACCATCCACACCACAGATTAGAATATTCATTGCCAATGCTGCATAAATATAAACCCACAAGGCTTCTTTGAGTACATGGGTCAACCATTCAGTCATATCTGCTAAACAGCTGGGAAGTAGCAACTTGTCATTTGCCTGCATCACCTTAGTTACTTAAACATAAGCCATGAATGTCTTACTAGAAGCTTTTTTGCAACAAGTCGACCTCTAAATTAGCTTGTAGATCCATTAGACCCAGAGCTTTTTTTATATTAGAAATGCCAGAGAGGTTGTAATTTGCTGTTCTTCTTAGTTATGAATACCGTGGATTGCAAGACAAAGTGGAACAACACTGAACAATAAATGAAATTAGGGAACAGTTAACATTGATCAGTTCATGTCTGTTGCCAAGGGCAATCTTGGTGTGCCTAATTTTAAATTCTATTGAACAAATTAATGTGTAATTTCCTTATCATGAACAGTGCCTGATCAGAAGAAGCTTCAAGAGGTAAGGAGTGCTAATGGATCTTCAAATTGGATCCTAGCCATGGCAATGAGCCTGAAGCTGAGCATCACCATTAATGGACAGTCTATAAGTACAGTGTGAAAAGATAGCACAGTGGTCGTAGACACTTCTTCATGCTGTATCTTCTTTATCAACATTTCGTGTCTTTAGAGCATCTCTGCCTTCTTTCAAAATTTTCTTAGAATGCCAACAGGATTATTTATTTTCTTTATCTCTGTTTCTTCTATTCCCTTGAACTCTTCCTCCTTTGGTTTATTTTTAAAGGCGCCTAAAACACACTTGAAGAATTTTAGGAATCAGCCATGTTAATTTCTGTAGCAGCAGCAATCACAACTACAATTTTTGTGTGACCAGACAAATATGTGTTCAGGCATGCACACAAACATACCCAACTGCTGGACTATCTTATTGTAGTTTATTTGTGATTTGGTGAAGGAAACAAAGCAAAAGGATGAAAAGGGAAGATGTTGTTAATTAGCACCTCTTGGTAGAAAATCAAAATCATCTCTTCTTTTTTCTTTTTAATATGGGACAGAAAGCCAATTATACTGAAAATGCACGTATACTTCAACTGCATGCTGTTATTTGTCTAGACCTATTTAGCTGAACTGGGTTTTGTGATTGAAAGTTATTCTTCCACTGGCAATCTAAAGGGCTTTAAATCTTCATATGGAAGTTGGACTTTTCATAAACCCTTCACAATAGTCAATCCCATGTAACATAATTTCTCCAAAGAAACTAATAAACAGGAATGACTTCCAAAATTTTTTTTAGCAAGCTTGTTTCACAAGTACATTTTCACAATATCACCATAAGCATGTTTCCTACTAAGAAAAGTTAGAGCAATTTTCTTCTGGTTCTGGAGATATTTGTTTGTTTCTTTCTTTTGTAAGGGCAAAATACCTTTCCAAATTTCTCAACAGAAGCTTAGAAAAGGCAGAGGTTTCAGCTCCAATAGAATCCAAGCAGAATTATTTGATATCCTGGATGCACAAACCCAACTACCAAGAGCAAATACTGGGAGGACAAATGGCAATTTTGACAGAAGTAATTTAATAAATTGACTCATATAAATCCCTATCATCAGCATATATCACAGGGCAGAACTGTGGGATGAAGGAAAAAAAGGAGGAGAGAGAACGTCCAAATGTGAATGTTGAGGGCTGAGGAGAGAAAGAGGGTTAGGGCTCAGAAATGGCTTTGATGCAGAACACAATGATTAATTTTGATATTTGTTGTGCTGCAGGTTTTTTCTGATCATGCTGCAGAATTTGCTCAAGCATCGATATATCTGTTGTGTGTTGAGAAGGTAACCCTATTAGCCAAGCATGATTCACAATTCTTATTGAGAAATTAATTTTTGACTTCTCCAGAGAAGGTAGTTTATGTGATCACATTTTGTTGTGGTGTTATTTTATAAATACTGCATATAAAATACAATAGACCAAATGTCTTCTTTACCACTGGTAAATACTCATTGTCGTCCATCAGTATCAAAGTTGTTTTATATATGGTCATAGCTGAGAAGCTGAGCAGTATTCTTTTTCACTAATTCAACATAATCATCTTTTTTGATATGTTCTTTAAACATAGCCCAGAAAGGTAGACTGTGTTTAAATAGAACGTGAGATCTGTCCCATGCAGAAAGGAAAAGTATATAAATGAGCTACAAGCAAACTTGAAAATTTTCTTACCTGTTTTTATTACTGATCAAAATTATGCCCTCTCAATCCTTTTATTCTCTACAAGTTTAAGTCCTTATTAGCTATTGTTGCCAGTAATTATTCCTTCAGCTTTCTCTCCAGAACCTTCTTTTCTGATATCTCAACTTCCAGTTTTGCCAGGAGTTTTGCTTCACTAACTATTCATATCTATATGTTCAGTCTAAGATCCTGGTTGTTCTCAATGAATAAAAATTACAGATCTATTGATGTGTTCTTCTGTTGATTACAGATTAACACCCTTTGGTTTGAGTGAAAGAATCCAGAATGACACTAGAGAAACTTGTATTCCAAAAACCCCACACATAGCTAATATGGGAGGATGTTGTGCTGTTGAAAGTAAATATCTCATAGTTGGAGAAATTGAAAGTCCCTGAGGCAGAACAGCACAGTTCTGCATGGAACAGACTCCTTAAGGGAGTGGAAAGTACACTAAAAAAATTGCGTAGACATTTGCTAGGCATCAAGGTTTATATTCCTGATTTCCTTTATTTCCTGAAATAATCCATCTCTAGATGTTCAATAAACAGCTCCTGAATTCACTTAGAAAATTTTGTCTTCACAGAATCACAGAATATGCCAATTTGAAAGGGACCTGTATGGATCAAGTCCAACTCCTGACCATGCACAGGATCATCCCTAAGAGTCACACCATGTGCCCAAAAACATGTCCACATGCTTCTTGAACTCTGTTAAGTTGGTGCTGTGACCGCTTCCCTGGGGAGCCTGTTCCAGAGCCCAGCCACCCTCTGGGTGAAGAATATTTGTCTAATATCCAACCTAAACCTCCCCTGATACAACTTCAGGCCATTACGTTGTGTCTTGTCAGTGGTTACCACACATAAGAAATCAGTGCTTGCCCCTCCTCTTCCCCTCATGAGATAGCTGTAACTGCAATGAGGTCTCCCCACAGTCTCCTCCAGGCTGAACAGACCAAATGACCTCAGCCACTCCTCATACAGCCTCCCCTCAAGGCCCTTCATCATCCTCCTTGTCCTCCACTGGGCACTATCTGATAGTTTAATGTCTTTCTTATATTATGGCACCCCAAATTGCACACAGGACTCAAGGTGAGGCCCCCCCAGTGCAGAGCAGAGCAGGACAATCCCCTCCCTTGCCCTGCTGGTGTTGCTGGGCCTGATGTCCCCCAGGACAGGGATGTCCCTCCTGGCTGCAAGGGCACTGCTGACTCATGTTCAAATTGCCATGGACCAGGATGCCCAGATGCCTTTCCATGGCAGCGTTTTCCAGCATCTCATTCCCCAATGTCCATATATCCGGGGTTGCCCCATCCCAGGTGCAGAATGAAACACATTTTCCCTTGTTGCATTTCATCTGGTTGGTTTTTGCCCAGTCCCTTAATTCGTCAAGGTCTCTCTGCAGGAGCTCCCTGCCTTCAAGTGAATCAACAGTTCCTCCCAGTTTTGTACCATCTGCAAATGTCCTTGATATCCCTTCCAGTCCTGTGTCTGGGTCATTTATGATGATGTTGAAGAGCACAGGGGAGAGGATGGAGCCCTGTGGAATCCCACTAGTGACAGGTCTCCAGCCTGATGTCACCCCATGCACTATACCCTTTGTGACCAACACGTGATCCAATTGCTCATCCAACTTGTGATGTCTTTATCCAGGTGAATACTAGACATTTTGTCCAAAAGGATGCTGTTAGGTGCAGTACCAACAGCTTTACTGAAATCCAGAAACTCTACATCAACTGGCTTTCTTCGATCAGCTAGGTGAGTTACCTGGTGATAAAACAAAACCAGGATTTATAAGCAGGACTTGCCTTGCATGAAGCTGTGCTGGCTATGACCAGTTACAACGTTGACTGGATAAGGGAAACATTAAAGCCTTAATGAAACCTAGAACAAGGTTAGAACTCAGACAAAACTCAAACTTACTGGAAGAAACCAATAGTTGGAATACTAAAGAAGGAAAAATAATTCGACCTAATGAACTGTTTTCCCTGCCTTTGCTGCCAAACTAAATGCAAGTGAATATTCTACAACTGACACAAACACAGCAATTAATAAATTTTCCCCCTGCATAAGAATTCAAATTGAAATTGAGTATTCATTCCTGAAATTATTCTAACATTTTTCCACAGAACATTTCACAACAATTTGAGAAAAAATTGAAGACAAATGTATCATTCTTTGCTCCACTGATACTTATAATAAAAAGTGGTGGACAAAATTCCATAGACCTACCATATGTATTTGTGGTACTTAGCAGTGCACAAATTCGCTGTTTCTCTCCACCATCACAGCTTTTGCTATTGTGTTGGAGTTATGAGATGCTCTGATGAAGCAGGCTGAAAGCTGATCCTTATTAGCAGTAGCAGAATTAATACAAGATTATTGACGACAATATGTTATTCCAATATTGCCATCCAAAGACCTATATACCTCCAATGTGGGCTTTTTAAGAGTTTGGCTTCTATTTTTCTCACATTCCTCATGCTTGGAAATGTACTGTAGGCATCTCATCAATATGGCATAGCTTTGCAGTGCTTGACTCTTGCTGAGGGAGGACAGATTCTAGCAGTTTCCTCAGTGGTTATACTCAGGCATTTATTCATTACTTGTCAGCAACATAGACAATACACGAATTAGGAGCCACAGAATGAGGAAATGACCTGCCTATAGGATCGAATGGTCCAAGACAAAACCACCTGCCAAGGATCAATCCTGACATGGTCAACAAGAGATAAGTTCAACATCTCTACTTGGATTTTTTTTCTTGCTGCTGAATTCTGGGATCTGCTTCAGAGATATTTTGGCTTTTTATGGACAGATTGAGTTGAAACCAACAGAACTATATTGTTTTCTGCCTAAAAGGATTTACAGCTAAATAGAAAGTAAATTTCCAAAGAAATTTCATATCAGTAAAACTTCGTTTTCACAAATGTTCATGTAGAACATGTTTATATACTACAGGGCCACTAATCACAGGTAACAACTTCTTTATTTGATCTCACTGAAACGTTAATACTCAGAATAAAACATTCCCAAATCCATGCTTAGGAAACTCTACACATTAAAGCTATTACTCAACATCTGTCATGAGTTTACTGGTTAATTTAAAATAAAAGGGAGAAAAGCTGTTTGTGGATGATCAGTTTGGAACCAACAACTTGCCACCTGTCCTGTACCAACAGGTCTCAGTAATTCAAACCACCTTAACTCTACGTTCAGACTACAAAAAAAAAAAAAAAAAAGATACTTAAGGGCTGGCTCCTCAGAAGGACAGTATTATAAAGACCTGAAGTATCCAGAAATTGCTAGCTCCAGTTTTCCATACAATGTAAACAATTAAGTACCAATAATGGGATTTACAGATGCCACAAGACGGAGAAGCTGCTACTTACAGTAATTAATTGAAAATGCTGAGGACACAGGTGGGGCTGCAACCTGTTATTTACCAGGACCAGAGGAAAAAAGTGTTCTAGCTGATAACTCTGAAACAGCAATCCATCCTTGGATTGTGGTGTTTTAACAGGCATCCAATGAGAACAGTAGCATTGTTCCTTTGAGCATTCCTGTAACATGTTGGATCCCCAGCTCAACATCTTCAGCTGCCTAACTTGGATGTGTGATTATGTCAACCACTTCCACTTGATCTCAAGTTATTTTGAGATGACACACAGAGAAAGTTTCTCTTTAGAGAAAATGCTTCAACACTTTAGTTATTCACAAGAACTGTAACCCGCATCTGCTATTAGCCTTTGCAGTGTTCCCCACTGGCCCTCTTAAAATGCAAAATGGTAAGATATTTCTGAACAATGAAAATACAGTGACAGAGCCTGTAGGTGAAATGGTTTCAATCCTTACACACAGGATATACAGTCCTGCTCTGAGCAGCTCACCACCATTAGCTTTGCATATGTTTTATAAGATTGGGAAGTTAATTTTGGCAGGTTAAGATTACCCAGCAATTGCGCAGAGATACTGACAATTTCAGCAGGACAGTTGCAGGTTAAAGCACTTTTAGAAATATAATATTAGAGCCTTTGAGTCCTATGAACAAATACACTCATTGAGGGCTTTAACTGTTTGGCCAGTGTTCCTCTTCTGAGGACCCAGGCAGAAAAGTGAGGTCTGACCAGAAGTGCATGATTCCTCCCATCACTACAGGAACCCTCATATTTTGGTAGAAAAGAAGATAAATAGTATAGTCCTCAGCAAAATGGCAATTCTTTTCATGTTATGCTGTTTCTAATCTGCAGGAATACTGTCTGAACAAAAGAAATCATCAGAGATGAACAAATTCTTGCTGTGTGTTCTCCAAATATGGAAAACTCAACTGAGAAATTACCCCCACAAGATAAAACATACTAAGCAATTGTTAATTTGCTGACTTTGACCAGTTCTTCTGTCATTTCCAGAGCCTTGGCTTCATTAATCTCATTCCTGGAGAACAATTGTTCATTATTCTCTTTCATTTTACAGCTGATTCCCATGCATCTACATAGCAATGCAGTTCCCCTAATTGTCTTTTGATGTGTATAATATTTAATGAGTTCTCAAATAAAAACACACGTGCATTAACCAAAGAGTTTAACAAATGCTTTTAGTTATGGGAACTGGATGCAGAGCACTCAACAACTGCAACCTTTGGTTTAGGCCCTGAGAGACTAGTTACAATAGAAATGTCCCAGCAGCAGCAGCAGCAAACAAGGGTCAGCTTTGTGAAAGATCCCTATCAGCAGCTGCTGTCAACAAGTCAAGACAGAATTAAGTACAGCAGCTAGAGTTTTAGCGTTGGTCTGACCTTGTACTCCTATCTGCATGGTCACAGGATAAAAAGAAAATTGATAATACCATCATTAAATGATCAACTGCTTCCCGTAAGCAGGATAGTCCTTTGTGCAAACAGGAGTAAAATGTGTCATTTACTAAGGTTTCACTAACATTTTAATTGGAAGCAAATTCAAACTAAAACTTCATAATGAGGTGAATTTTAAGTTCATATATATGCCATGATCAAAATTTACACCTCATAATCTTTTCTAAGGTGAAGTTTAGTTTGGTTGTATTTTTAGTATGTATCATGCAGTGCTTGACAGAAGGTGCCATGATGGAGGTGGACATTAAAAGATTGTTTATTATGAAGTGTTCATTTTATTGGATGGAGAAGCTTTATAGTTTGCTGGCAGTGAGGTACTAATGGAACTAAACCTTCTGGAAGAGATGAAAATACAGCAACACAAGCTTAATGGAGAAAATTCAAGTATTTTTAGCTTGAGATAAATCTGGATGAAGCTTGGGATGAGTGGGACAATCCTTCAGAAGGTCAGAAGTTTGTAACACATCACTATTTGACATAGATATGAATGCAAAAAAGTTACTCCCTCAGAAGAACAAGAGAAGTGTGTCCTAGGATGGGACAAATGCCAGCAGATGCCTTCCTGGCAGCTGTTGTACCACACTAGTTCTTATGAGCCCCACGGTCTCAGTGCAGGCAGCATGCTGGAAATGCAGAGCCTGGACTTACAAGCACCAAAGCTTCCAGTGCTTGGCAGGGTCTGAGCATGTTTACAAACTCTGGGATATTGCAGGCTGCTTCCCTGAAGACACCTGAATCCCAGTCCCCCCAGGTTCTGGGTGAGCTCCTGAGGTGTGGTGGCAGCAAGGAGCCAGTGGGGTGCACAGATGTGGCACAGGTACAGCAGCTCTGTGGTGCTTAAACTTGGTGTGCGCCTGGGTGAGGGATCCAGGGAATTCCTTCTTCCTTTGAAGCTCTGTACTGACTTCATGCTTAACCCAGAGCAACATTTTTTTAATCTCCATGTGATTCAATTTCCCTGGCTGTAGTGTAACTATACAAGAATACTTCCTCAGCTTTAAAGACTATTGTGCATATAAATCTCTGGCGTACGTGGAATAATATCATTTTTATTATAACCATTTTTCAGATTTGGAAATCTGATAAACCCCTCATCTGTGTTATCTTTTGTGGACATATGAAGCAGCCCTATCATTTGACAATGTTTGCTTTAAAAGGCATTTCTTTATTTTAAATTTTTATGTCTGTAAACTCCTATAGTTTATTGATGCTTGAAAGGCTAGCTTTATTTCTGTTCCCATGTCATGCTCACAACAATTTTTTTGCTATTTCATATATCATTGTCAATAAATGTATTTGACATGTGCTACCCTGATATATTTTAAAAAGACATGCCATAGAAACGTGCTCAAAGACCTACATTTGACAAAGGCGAAACACACAGGAACTAACTTTAAGGGATTTCAACTTCTTTCCATTCTCACTATGGAAGAGAAAGAGCAATGAGGATGCTCTTCATCAATACAAATATGTTTAGCACCCAAAATCCAAAAAATAGGAATTGGGCTTAGATCAGAAGATTGAATGCTGAGTTTTGCAACAGTATTACAAACTTCCCATACAACATTAATCAAAAATAAATAAATATCAAAATCTCAGCAAATACCTTCAAGATGGCAAAGCTAAGATGCAGATACCTTTTCTTTCACACATCTGTTACCAAATTTACAGGCAGCAGAGTTAGTACTAGGTAGATGGTCTTTCATACTCTTTGGAAGGATTCAGTCCCTTAACCCTTAATCAAGAAGGTATTTTTCTCAATTATGATGAGGTAAGCTGCACCCAACTCATTCAATATAGTACTAACATGCACTACAATGTAAACATATACATCAGTAGATATTTGCTTGGTTTTCTCTTCAAAACACAATCTGCATAATCACAGACCATTTCATGAGTGCTTTGATTAGGGGTGGTTTAGGTTCTTCATTTGATGTAAATAATTTTGCAACAGTATTTTGAAAACGTGGCCCAGTACTTCATACCTGAACTGTTTGCTCTCTCTTGGTGTATGACTAAAGCTTTATGTATGCCTATATGAAATAATCTGAATTTTTGACAATTCTGTGCTCCATTCATGCACCAAAAAATAACCAGATGACAGTGACAGTGAATCCATGGTCACTTTTCATCATAGCAGAAGGTTAGCAGATGGGTTTCTAAAGGTTCTATTTGAGGATCCCCATTTAATATGTTTACAATGATCTACAAATTGCAAAGAGAGTAACAAGTTAAAGAAAATGTGTGAATAACACAAATCAGTCACCTTTGGTTAAATCTGGAGAGGCCAGAATAGAACATAGAAAGAACTGAATTGAGTTATAAAAATTGTCAACACAATTTAAGAAAACATCGCTGTTGATAACTGGAAAGCCACTTGAAGAAAATGTGGTGTTGTAAATAACGCTACATCTATAATCTTGTCTTTAACAATGGGTCAAGAAGTATTCTGTGTTAGGGATTCATAATGCAAAAATACAGACTGCTCAAATGTCTCATGGAAAATGGAGAAAGGAAATGTTATGGGCTGCTCACTGTGAACTTTCACTCTATGTACAGCTGTTCTGAAAGGAAGCAAATAAATTCCTGAAGTACATAAAAAATAGGATGGTAAGCAACACAGAAAATGTCTTTTATATTGTCACTGATACTTCTTGCTTTAGACTGCTATCTTATCAGAGAAAGCATACTGCAAAAATAGACAGATTGAGTGAAGATAGATAAGAACAAGTTACTGGTATGGGAAAAATCTCTACTTCAAAGACTAAAAGATTATTATGTTAAATGATTAAAGGGGAGCATGATAAAAGTGCATGAAATAAGATTGAACTGAGAAAGAAGACTATATAGGAAATCACCCTTCAACACACTGAAAGTAAATGTTTCTAAAGCAATAAACATAATTTGTACCCAACTTGTGATTATATAAGGGAAGCTATTTCCAGAGCATGGCTTTGACTATTGAAACTGAGAAAGCTTGAAAGTGTTTGGATGAATAGATGATGAATGGCATAGTAATAGTACTTGGACCTATTCACTCTCACATTTCAGGTTTCCTTTTTTTCTGTGATATTGGGGGTTTGATTCAGTCACCTGGGTCTAAGCATGCTTGGTTAAGGTGTGGAGTCTCAGATGACTCTAGACATTCCAGACATCTACAGACCTTAAAACTTGCCATTGTCAGAGGAAAGTCTGATCTACAGCAGTCACAGGTCTACTGCGGTGTGAAAGATCACAAGTTTCTACTGAGTATTTCCACAAGAATGAACAACAACTTGGTGAAGAAAAAACATTCATAGTGAACACCAAAAAAAATGACTGAAAAACAACCTGTAGTCAAACCATTATTTTCAACAATATACACAACAAAGAACCCAGATTCTGCAAGACAAGCTCCAAAGGAACAGGAAGATTGAAATTTTTCAGCTCTCCCCTTGGTCATCTCTATCCACCTTAAACTAGGTCATGCAGCTATGAAGGTTAATGATAAACCTACTGCCTGCTGGCTTGCAGGTCTGTAAGATTGCATCAGGTACCTGATAATTATTTTCTGAATATACTTCTAGGAGAAGCTATTACATTCAGGCCTGAGGGGGCATATTTTGCTCACTTCAAACCATTTTCTTTATGGATAAATTTCTTCCTTAAGTGCTGTTTAACTACTATAAGCCTGTAAGGACCAGTTTTGTCTCATTTTCCAGTGAAGGTGATGCTGAAAAAGAAGGGAATGGAAAATATTGGTTTACCTCAGTATGAAAATCTGATTTCTGCCAAACAAATGAAGAAAATATTATACTTGTTTAGAATATAAGCATACTATCAGGAACATAAACACTGCTTCTGGAATGTTACATTTGTGTGTGTAAAAAAAGACTGTTTTTATTTGAAGGACATACCTTATTAACTTGTCTATTTTAATTAAAAACCCAAGAGATCCTACATTCTAACAAGAGCAAATAGTGGCATTCATCATAAACAGTGGAAATATTTGAAGTTTGCAAGAGCATAAACAGATTTCCTTTAAATTGGTAAGTTTTTTTTCAAACCTTCTGTCATGTATAGAAGAAGGTTTAATGGCCATGTTACCTGAAAATGCACACCTATAATGGGGAAACAGACAACTTATGTAGCGTCTGTTCTGAGGTAATTTTCTATCCCATTGTCATTAAGTAGAAGATGAATCCTTTAATTATACTTTAAAATTCAGTCATGCTGTTATCCCACTAGTTAATTCAATTAAAATGAACCCTTGTTAATTCAATCAAAAGGAATCAAACCAACTCTTAAACTGTTTTTCTTCATTGTGTTTTTCTTTTGGAGGAGGTCTGAGGGGATAAAGGGAAGAAGCATGAACTAACACCATAGTGCTTGTCCCTGGCCCCTGACAAAGCAAACCTTACACCCTTTCATGCATATACAGCAGCTACCTGTAGGGAGGGGCCCTTCACTACTTGGGTAGCTTTCCCACATGCTCAGAGTTTTGTCTGTCACCCCCCATCTCTACGTGCAAGCGATAGAGATATCATCAAATTTTTAGATATAAGATTAAAAATGTTGATGGGAATGGGGGTGATTTATTTTATACGACATGCATTTTTGTTTATGCATTCATGAAGGCCATGTCTGCAAGATCTGTAATGCCAGCTTGCACACACTGCACAAATATGAATAAATGAATAATTGTTTTGATAATATTAAACAGCATGTGTGATGTAGCAGAGCAACATCTGTTATTAACGATATAAACAAAAGGAGTTTTTACTGATTGCGTGTCATTCTGCATACGGGAACAATGTAATAGGCCCAATTTGGTAACTCGTTGCAGGCAGCAGGAGGGATTGTGTAGGCCTGCTGTGAAAAACAGGAACAAGATTAGAGCAACAGTTCTTTCAAATGTGGAGAGCAAAAAAGCTCTATAAAAGTGCTAGAGGAGGAAAGAATAAAATGTATATAGAATTGCTTGAGCTCATAGAAACTATTTCTCTTTCTGAATGTTATCATCTTCCCTTTTTCCTGTGTCCTACAGTGAGCTGAATAGCAGTAGCTAAGTAACCTGGATTTCAGAGGAATCTGACAATGTTAAATACTTTTAGGCACCACCTAAGATAAAAACCATATAGTTATAATATCCTTTATGACACCAGGAACCAGGAAGGATAAAAATCAGTATTTCCTGTTCTAAATGTATTAATAAATCTTGATTCAAAGAATGATAATGTGTACTGGGGATTACACAAAAATGCAGAAAATTAGAATGTAGTTTTAGCTATATAGTTGAGCAGAAATAGTATCTCACTGCTAAGAGAAGTGATGTGACTCAACATAAGCACCTCTGTCCGCATTGACTCCATCACTGGCACTTTTCTGTTCCCAAGATGAACTTTTTCAATAAAATAAGCCAACAGAAAAGACACCGCTAAGGTTACTTAGTGAGATCTGTGAGCCACTTTTCTATGGGAAGAGATGAACCCAAGAGTAAATACAAGAGAAGTCAATGGAGTACACAGATGAACCTGCCTGTTCTGAATAGTATATAATGAACTATACAGTGAAATTGGACCTTCACGCTGCCAAAGTGGTTTATAAATCAGTGCATCACAGTGTCTGCCTGGATATTTCCTCTTTGGTTTTACTGCATTAGCTCTCTTTTGCAACCATTTTTGCATGATTATTTATTTCCAGCTACTGACTGGAAGACCCCAGGTGTCTCTGAAATAAACCCTGTTCTGAATCCATACCTGAGCTCCTCACTCAACACCACCCAGTTGCAGTATCTTTACCTGACTTATCTACAACTACCTCATCACTTGATCTCTAAGTCAATTATATATTTAAAACCACGCACCAAATGAAATCTCCTTTCTTTACTAAACTTATCAAATGGCTGCCCTTCAGCAGCTTTCTGAAAAATTAGAGTGGAACATCAAAGCACAAGCAGCAAAGTCCTTGGGAAAAAGAGTAGTACAGCTATGTGAAAGTGGGGGACTTCCCCTCCTCTGCCATGGCCAGCACTGACTCACTCATTTCTCGCACAGAACAACAAGAAGTCTGCTCCTTTCATCCCACCTCCTAATGGTATGGACTCTCAGTCCTGAGCTTGCCTGCTTTAGAATGCAATCATGAATAGGCTTTCAGTTACACAGTGTGTCTGAGACAACAAGTAAATGCTCATATTCTCTGCCTTATACAATTCTTTGCTTTCATTCAAATATCTAGTTGCTTGGGCTTTTTCAAACATGCATAGAAATGTAAATGTCTCTTTCAATTATTTCATGTATAACAGAAACTTGGAAATTTGTTGTATTTTCACTTCTGAACAAGGCAAAAAAAATGCATTCCATGCCCATCATTTGTCTTTTCATTTAACTTTTTAATTATTTGTGTATAAAACTGAGAGCATCATACTGAGCTCATGGCATCACTGTAAATATAAGCAAGTTTTTCTAGTGAACATTCTGAGAGTTGTAGTAAACTGAAATGTGCGAGTATTGCACGGGTATGAATATGAATGCTCGCTTTTAATCCTCCTTGATAAGCCAGACTGGTTTCTAGAGAAAGGTAAAGGATATTTTCATGAATATTCCTGTAAGGTAAACATACTCATTAAAAGATATAGCAACCCCAGGGAGGGGTGCCTTCAATAACTACCAGGTAATATTTTACCTGAATCACCAGTGAATCTTAGAAATCTTCCTAGAACAGATATCAGTAAACATTTTCATCTACTGCTTAATCCAGCATTCAGTACAGAACTGACAGATCAAACAGAAAGCATACAGCTTGCAGGACTGGGACAGCAATCTCATTCTTGAAGCAAATCCAAAAGTATTTGAAAGAAGAGTGGGGGTGAAAGAGGGGTGTTTGTTATTTTGTAAGCAATTAAAACTCTCTACCTAGTCTCTACCTAGTGCCAAAAGGACAGAGTAAATCTTTTACTGTCGATCAGAATTAAGCTAGCATGTACCGTGGGAGGATTTTTAAATTGTCACAGCAGGTTTTCGTTCTAGTCTTGCCCATTGATTGTTAATACACCTTATCTCTCAAAGATTCAATATTAGAAACAATACCGTGTACTCTACTTCATCCATTCCACAACAAATAAAAACTACAACACTGTAGGGAGATCCTAAAATCACCACAGATACCAAGGAGAGAACTTTGGAACAGAAGAAATGGAAAATCTGACCACTAGTTTTTCAGTTCATTCAACCCTTCAAAGCAGGGTTTTAATGCAGCTTATATGGACGTTAGAGGAAATGGAGACCAGTAAGAGCACACATAAATTTTGTGGAAGGTAAAAACCAAAATGACAGTCTGCTCTCTGCCTTCTGAACTCAGGATGCCAGACAATCTGTGTTACTAACAAAGTGTGTTTTGGTCTTACTAGAAAGAAGAATCTTAGTTTCTGAGAAAGGCAATACAATCCCACTGAACATTCTCCTTTGCTGGTGTGAAGGAGTAACAGAAGGTACCCCCTGATGCATTCATTTTTGTGTCATTAAATGTCTTTGCAGGACATAAAGTCATAGATGATAGTTTCTAAACTACCATGGAAAAGAAGGAATCTTGACATCTGAGATGAGTGGCACAAAAGATTATTTTCACTAGGATGTCTCATAAACCAGGGGACAGTTCAATGCTACAACAATACTGATATATCTTAACGTACAAGCTGAGCCTTAAGAATTTTTTTTCTAAACCATTGTTGGGCACAACTACCCAATACTGAGGTCACACAATTGGTACAAAGTAAATATAACTTCAGAAAGGAGTCACAGTCCACATTTTCTAGTCAGAATAATATTGAAAGAAAGGAATAAATAAATAGAATATGACTGGTGAAATCAAACAAAAAAAAAAACCCTCAGAAAGTACTTTCAAATCCAGTGTCCAGAAAGAGAATTTTTTCAGATAAAGCACCAAATGCAAAAATAAAGCACAATTATTTTCATGTGGGTTTTGAGAAATACATTTGGTCCACTACTGCATAAAAGAAATTTCACTGACATAAATGTCTGTGACCTGATTTGCATAAAAGAGAAGGAAACCAGGAGTTGTTATGGCAGCAGAGTGCAGGAACATGGTTGCAAATCTTTCTTATATCCTATGTTAATTAAATGTACCACAGTGTGTGAAGTAGCTCTTAGCAAACTTGTATTTTAAAATTCTTGAGTGTAATTGAAAAACTCACTGCAAAGAATGCAAACGGCTGCTGGACAGATCAAAGAGCATATGAAGAGTTATTTATCAGGTTTGCTAATGGAAAGATAATGGCTTTTATGAAGATGATGGAACAAAAATAAAGTAGCAGACCTGAGGATAAATTAAAAGATGGAAAGAGGCCTTGTAAAATGAAGCAGTAACACAAATCCATTAGCTGTAAACACTGGGTAATATTAATCCTGTAAATGGTACTCCACGTCCATTTTGTGCATCATCTTGGGTAAAAGGTGGTAGCTTGTAGCAGAAAAAATAGGTGCTCTTTTATTTTAATGGTCTTGAATAAGGCTGTTGGCCATATTGACAGCTGTGCCAAGTAGCAGCTGGTGGCTAGGCAAAGTTGTTTAATGTTTATAACAATGAATAATAGATTTGCATGGTTTAGAACTAAAAGCTTTTTTTATAAGTATCTAGAATAAATATTCTAAAATGTTGGAAAAATATTAATCTAAAGGTAATTTTTTATAAAAATGAAGTTTTATTGAAAGAAAAGACAGTAAAAGGAGGACAATTTTCCACACCACATAGTCAGAATCATTAGTTATATGCTCTCTCAGAACATAAAGTTAACAAAA
>VYZT01051424.1:92296-103636 GCA_013400735.1 Pomatostomus ruficeps | reverse complement strand
TGGTACCAGTCATATCTTAAGAAGAGAAAAAAAAAGAACAATTTTTTCTTTTTTTAGATCACACAGCATAGAAAATTATATCACTTTCTTAACCCATTCACTTTTTAGTTCAGAATCTTTAAGATATCTCAAAAACATGACCTATACCAGCCACAACGGAAGAGGGTTTGAATTAAGCTCAGCATGAGAATGAGAAAACAGAAGCCAGAATGCTGATGCTATTCCCCTCTTTCCTGGTTAGGTTTAACCTCCTGAAAGTACCATATAGCCTGAACAGAAGTGATGGCACTAAGAAACACTTCACTGAGTCTGCCATGTTTCTAAAGTTACCCCAAAAAACCTTCTCCAGTCATTATCCAGCTTCTCCAATCTCCAAGCCAAAGAGCAGCTCTATGTCAATTACTTTAAATTTCCCAGTAAAGCTGAAGTCAACTTACTTGATCTTTGGTGGCAGAGGCTGCTGCTGTGTATTCTAGTTGAAGCACATTCAGTTGGAAAGAAAGTGACATCAGTGTAAGTGAAATATACCACGAAGTACTTTTCAAGCCACAAATCATTTTCAACGCTTGCTCCCCTTTTATTGATTCCAGCCACTCCTCCTTCCTTGATTTATGTGTGAACATGAACTTACAGGTGAGGCTCTTCAGTGGTTAGTCATTTATGGCAGATTACGAATTACAAAGCTTCAATTTACATTAAATATGTCAGTTTGTAACTTGAATATATTTCATAAATAGCAATTAAGTTCAGTTTAAACTCATTTGTTCCTGGGTAAAATGTGTACCTGGAAAACATCCAGTGACTATGCTGCTAATCTATTAATCATGAAGGAAGCCTGAAACAGGTCTGAGAACTCAAGATTTAACTTTTAAATGTAAAATCCTTCTAAATCTAAGATGTCTTTACATACTAGCACCATGCTTTCTGTACATTTTTCTCCTCTACCCTATTCTTAAATTCTTAAAAATTTAGGTAACTATTAAAGAGGGAGCAGAATATCCAATGCAAAGTCCCTCTTTTATTGTCCCAAGGAAAAAAACAACAAAAGGAGAGGTCAATTTCAACATGCCTTATGAAGACTTCCAATAAAAAAAAGAAAACTGAAAGCTGAGCAGGTTACAGCAGAAAAAAAAAGCCTGCACAAGTTATTTTCAAGCTTCTGGAAGAAAAAAGTTACTTTCTAACAATCCAGTTAATACTGACAACACAATTAACCACAACTGGTTAATTTGTATATTAGGCTGCAGACTGCAAGCCAAAAAGTTAAAATTTACCTCAATGAATGCACAGTAATTACCAGATTTGTAACAAAAAAGTCAAAATAGTAAACATATTAAGGAAAACATCTTACCAGATCTGTCTGTGATGCTGCAAAAAGAAGAGAGTTGCATTTTCAGAAAAAGACATACTGAATTTGTAAGGCATAATCTTATTCTAGCTTGCTTTAGGTACTCCAGGCATCCTGCATTCACTCCAGTCTCAACAGCAGTTGTGGAGGTAAAAACACATCAGTTCTACCTCTAGTATTTTGCTTTCATGACACTCTGCTTTTTCATTAGATTTTACTCAGCAACTTGGTCACACCAATAACTCTAACATAAAGCATGTTCTGATTAACTGAATCAACAAATTTTCCATTACATTCCCTTGCCTACCTGAAACTGATACAGGCCATTTTTAATAAAAACAACACTACAGCAAACAGAAGTTTTAAAAAATCACTTTCTGAGAGTCTGGACTAGTTTTATCACCCATCCATCCACAGGAACAGCACAAAGCTCTCATCACATTTTTATCTCATGCTAGGGAAACCCCACTGGGGAATGAGATGGAAATTTGGCAGAGAAATTTACTCATATGACCCTAAATATATCATAATACTTGTATTTAAACTATAGCTCAGGATCCCCTCTTCTAAATATTTTTTTCCTAAAATATTTCAGATCAAATATGTTTGAAAAGAAACAAACTTCCCCTTTGCTTCTTTAAAATGCATACTGACAAAAAAAAAGATAATGGTATAAAAAAAATAATATTAAGCTGCAGTGAAGAATCAGAGTTATTGCTTTGTTGGTGGGTTTGCTTGCTTTGTTTTGCTGGTGTGTCAGAGAATTAAGAAACTGGCTTAAGAAAGACAAGACAGTGAATATTCAGGATTAAACAGAAGAACCGAGTTGGACCAGACAAAACACTGCAAAATACAATTATGACATTAAAGAAAAAAGTTTATTATAACCTCTTTCAGAGAAAATTGTTACCCAAAGCGACTCTTTGCAAAAAAGACTGTGCATGCCAATCACTTAAGTCCTCCAAATAAAATTTAAACATACCAAAAAATGTCTCACAAAGCAGAAATTTGCTCATCCCTATACAACACAAAAGGGTTCTCCTCTACTTGGTTTTTAGCCAACAAATTGACACAAACTTGTCCTACTGTCCCATTCTCCAGTGTGCAACACAGAGAGGAGGGGAAGTCACAACAGGCAGAGGGAAAAACCACATGCGTGATTCTGCTCTCTCTCATGAAAATCCCCAGGCAGGTTAAGCACTGTGGGGGAGATAATTATCAGGGCCTGTCTGTAGAAAGGTGTGAAAGGAAACTGCGCTCACACTCAGTGACCACCACAGGTCACTCACCAGAGCAGTCATTAGCTGAAAGTACAGTACTTTCCACACAGAATCAAGGAGTAAAACCTCCAAATTTCTACCTTTTTCCAATTTTATCTTCTGCCAGACTCAAAACCTTATTTTGATGTAGGCTTTAGATAGCAAGCTGATGCACACTTCTACAGTCAAAATTAGTTCACAGTTGTGTATGAAAGTAAGTTAAAATTAATTACAATTGTCTCGTCTTTAAATAGGTACTCTCCTGGCACAGCTAATTATTACACTAAAAAGTCAGTATTAATGTTCCTCTAAATCTGAATGAAGCATACAAGTGCTAAGTCTACGCCAAGAGAAACAAGAGATAGAAAAACATGACTTCTAAATAGGAAAAAACAAATTATTTTGTTCTAAGTAACAGGAAAGCAGTGAATCTTTGAAAAACATAACACAGCTTCCAAGCACAGGGCCTATGTAAGTAAATGTGTTTTTTCTTACCATTTAGTGTTTCTTCACATCTTTTAATCCAAATAGTAAAGGTATCATCTACATCTAGAAGAGATCAAACACAGTAATATTAAAACTCTTCAAGCACTACATGTATTGCATGAAGAAAAATTCCTCTCAGCTGCCAATTGGAACAAATCCATCCCAAACTTGTATCAATTTACTAAAAAAGGTGTTATTTCCTATTATCTTCTTGTAAGCTCTGTCATTCTACCTAGGCTTTAAATATTTTTGTACAACTCCACTGTATGTTACATTTGATTAAATTCTAAATAATTTGCAGGAGACTAGATTTTGTCTGACACAAATATGCTATGGCTTTCCAGTCTGTTCAACCCCTATGTAACTGCTCAAAAAGCAAGAAGTACAGTTGTACACATTTTTATTTAAATTATTTTTTCAAACAGTCACTTCCTCTCCAGAGAAATGTCAGGAGAGATGGTCTGTTGTGTGGACAACCAAAAGTTGCGTAACTTTTCACAAACACCAAGTATTCCTTCCTGGATGCAAGCTCCCCAGATAGAAATCAATTCACTGGAAAACAGCTAAAAAGATGGTAGTGTAACAACAGAGCAATCATCGTATTTCAACAATATTCCCAAAAACTCTTTCACAGTGAAGGAAGTAAAAAAGTGGCAACATTACTGATCAACTACTAAGAACAGCTGAACTTTTTCTCATTTTACAAGAGAGAATTCACATTGTCAACTATCAGGCAAAGGACACAAAGAAGCTCGACAGGAGTTCCTGGTAGACACGCACGCAACACCAGATCTGACTCCACTGCAGCTACACAATGTACCCAACCCTCCAAATATAAAATGCACATAAATTCTAAAGTTAACTTCCCTATTTCCCTAGAAGATCACACTCTTCCCCTGCATCCCAGCACATTTTATAATTTGAGGCAAATTAATTTTTTTTTTCTCTAAAATTCTGTTATCCTCCCAAAGAACTTATAAATAATTTCTACTAATAATTGTAGTTCAGAAAACCCAAGTGGGTCTTCACTTACTAAAAATCTATTTACTCTTAGAATACATGAAAAGTAAGAAGTATCTTTAAAAAGTTGCCACACTACACCTTTACTAAATTCTTTCACTGGTCACAGCAAAAAAGCCAAGAAAATTTGAGTGTAATTATCCTAAATCCACACAGCATACTGAAGAGTACCAGATTACACTCGTTCTTCTGCTAAGGCAACAGGAACTGCAAAAATCTGCATGCATCACACAGTTCAGCAAAAGGAGTTTTGCTTTCTAATGTCATTTCATAATATAAAGAAACATTGTACATTCCACAGCTCATCACATCAAGTCCTATTTCAGCATCCTTGTAGATGGGTAATGGGAAGGTTGCTGTGGTACCCTGGGCCTGTCAGACCTACCAGTGATGAGCACAAGCAGGAAGCTCATAGTTGTCAGCATTCCAGACTGAGATTTAAAACAGCCCTTACATCAGCAAGAAACAGAAACATGTATCCATGTACTCCTGCCCACTTGCCTGGCAAAGAAACCAGCTTTGCCAGTAAAGAATTCCCCACCACAGAAGTTCTTTCCAAGGCAGCAACAGCTGAAGTCTCTCTTCATCACCTGCTTAGTGTATGTGGCAAATTTTCCCTCTGTGCTTTGTTCATTTTGCACTAGCTGCATTTAACTGGAAGTTAACTGTGCTGCCAAAATGCCTATGCTCACCATTGTTTTCACCGGGGAGTCATGAAACATTCCACAAAGAGTAAATTCTATTACTGACACAAACTTGACAGCAAATTAGATGATAAATGAAAGAGAATCAACTAAGTCGGTAATTTTAAAAAGGCCTTCAGGAGACTCCTCACCTCACAGCAGGCCACAGAATCTTGTAATGAGATAGAGGAAGCACAGAAAAAAAATCTTCAGATAAGAGAGTAATCAGGAAGTGCTAGGAAGCTTCAGAAACACTTCAACTGAGTCAGCAGCAAAACAACACCACATTAAATTCAAACAGGTAGCAATGAAGTAATTCAATACAGGAAAACAGTGCTGTATTTCAGGGATTCTGAACTAGCCAAGAGGATCCTGGTATTCACCGACTTATCTAGAAAGATACTTGCAGCTCTGTGTTGTACTCTACAACATAAATAGAATGTGAGGTTATCCGTGCACCTGAAAAGCCTCAAATTGATACTGCTTGTCTGGCGTGGGGCAAAGGTATGAAAAATAAAGGTCAGTCATTCAGTTAAATTCAGCAGTGATGAGCTTGGAGATGTACAAAAAGTCACCTACCAAGTAAGGAAAGCTACGTAAGTCAGTGGAAGGAACCTCTTCCTTTCACAGAAAGTTAATAAATAGAGAACTTGACGAGACAGCAAAGACAGATCTCTCTCTCTACTGTAAAACTACTGGAGACGACCTAGTTATCCAAACTACCCAAACAGAAAGAACTTCATGAAATTTCTTATTTTCAACTCCTATTTCAAGGCAGCCTGAACTGACAGCTGTGAGTTGCTGCAATTTCACCACATCCCCCTTCTACCACCATTCCACTGGCCCAACACTGCTCTGCCACGTCACTTGGATGGCTTCAGCACTCAGACCCTTCGTTGGGCCATTTCAACACACTCATCCAGGGGGAAAGACTTTAAATATAGCAACTTTCTGCAGACTTCATGCACTGAACGAAGATGCTAAACAAGCACAAGAGCAGTAAGGAGCATGATCACTTGGCATCAAGCACAAATTAGCTTATACTTCCATGAAACTCCACTTTTAAATTAGAGGATTAGATTGTTTATTTGGGAGAGGCAAAGTAATTAAATTTTTGTTAAGCCTACCTGTTCCAGCCACTACTATTACAGATACGACAACACACTGAAAAGATCTGAGACCATGACAATTCTTATTAGATTAGTGCACTTCACTCTGTGTGACCTTTCAAGATGCCTTTTTTTTGCCATTTTCTCTTGCTGCTCGGAAGAGAGAAGGTTTTATGTACAATGGGGGATGGGAGAGAAGAGAAAGGAGTCACAACCATCTTGCAATTGCTTTGTTTAGTGCTTCCCCATGACTTCTACCACGATTTTCTGTTTTGAACTACTTCTTTCCTTTATTTTATTTTATCAATAAATCTTTATCAATCTTTATTTTATCAAATAAAGTCAGGTTTTAAAAAAGTTCTAAGTGTTCCCAAACTGAAAAGTGCCCAAGTCCAGCTGGAAAGCCAACACTGTAAGAAGAAAAAAGAGACAAAATAAATACGCTTCTGTAATTAAGTGGTATGTAATGTGAGTTAAAAAGCCCTTCTGTCAGTTTGAATACCTACCAAGTTGCATATTCTTTCTAAAGACTGGTCTGTCAAACTGCTTAAGAAGAAATTCCAGCTATATATAAGGAGACTGCTCTATTCAGAAACTTTTCTACGACACTTAACACTACAACATTGCCACTATTTTTCTTCAAGATCTCCAGGAAGCAGGAAAACATTCCCCATTTTATAAAGAAAAAAATAAATCGGATACTAATTGCTGAGAACTTTGATACACATCTTTAAACAGTTTAACACTTTTATGCAGTGATTGCATAAAAGTTCCCAAAAGTCAGACAGCTGATGTTATGGACCCAATACATTAGTCTTCAAAACACAAAATCTTTGGTCTTCATTTTAATCTAACATATTACCCATTTTTTTAACATAAGAAGTACTGTATACACGAGAAACTTTAATACTTACTGTCCAACCTCTGTCCCTCTCTGAAAGACTCTAAAGCAGATGCATAGTTTTTGATATGATATTCACCTAACCTGACACAAATAAAGAAAAATACAAGAAAACAGTAATTACTTTTCAGTGTGATCCACATTCTATAGATAACATGCTGTATTGGTTAAAATGACGTGTAAGAATTTCAATTACCCAAAAGATGTGTTTTTGAAATGGTGAGGGCATTAAGATAGTCACCCCAAACTAAATGGCTTTATTACAAATGGGCTGCAAGCTGAATGGCATTAAATTTATTCCTTCTCAGTGTTATAAAAATCTTGTATAAATCCATAATCCAAACTCTAGTATTGACCTGCACATTATCACAATATTCCCAAACTACCATGAACGATACATACCCTTTTCTAAGGAGTGCTACAGCATTATTTGGGTTGAGTTCTAGAGACTTTTTTGCATCTGCAACTGCATCTGTTAAAAGTCAGTTAAAAGTTGAGAAACATAAAAATAACGTTATATAAAGCAGTAAATTATCAAGTCTTTAAGCAGTGAAATTTTTCTAGGATGTACTCTGTTATCTTTTTTAGCTTGCACACAAATCACATCATTTGAATTAAATCTAGCCACAACTGCCACACATGAATCCCTCATGGAGCTGCAGAGCTCTTACGTAAGATGTAGCATGACTTTCATTTAGTGAAATCCTCTGCTTAGATCTGAGGTGTGATTCTGTTTGTTTGGTTTTTACTGGAAAGAAAAAATAAACCAGATCTTATCCAGTTAATCTTTTTCCCAGGTGTTACTCACTTATGACATTCCTACCATGAAAGGATTCAGTCTCTACTAAGAACACAGTGGAAGACACAACACAAAAATCGCGAAATCCGCCTAAGAAGTCTACGTATAAAAAAGCTGCCAAGATTATACTAGGCTGGAATCAAATAGAAAGCTGGGACTCTGGAAAACCCGTTTCGCTGAAAGTTTTGCTGAAGCAAAACAATCTAAGATAACTACAAGATTATGTACTAACACTAAAAGCAGCATATTAAGTTACAGATAACACTTCCTGTCATTACTGTATTTGGCTTCAGACTGAAGACATCTCCTGTAAAACATGTGTTATGATACACTTGTAAAAGGATTCTTAGAATGAAAATGTTACCAGCATATTTCTGTAGAAGAATATGAGCATAAGCTCGTTGACAGTAATATTTGGCATCATCTGGATTCTTGTCCAAAGCTGTTGTCAGTTCCTGTAAACACACATAAAAAAGAATGAAACGGTACTTCAGAAATCCTCACAAAAACACAGTACCAAACTCTGTCAACTAAGAGACATTTCAGAAGATAAAATCCTAACTGGCATTTCTGTTTACCTGTTGCTTAGTTCTCAAGCACAAAGCTAAAAATCAGAGCTTGAAGTACAAGGAACCTGCCAATTACATAAAATTCAAGCAGACTGTTTCTTACTGCGAAGGAAGAGGGATTTCAAATGCTCTAAACATGAAGTCTAACACAGATGATCCTCTCTATTCCAAAGACCTTCCTACAATTCCCAGCATACTTGTTCACAGGTCTGATAGATTTGAGAGAGTAGTGCAGTATTAGGAATTTGGAAGTCAATGCACAGTGTATCAAAACAGCTGTGTGGAGGTAAGATGCTATGAAATACCATATAACACATATTATAGTGCATAAGAGATTGTTTCGATTTATGCTGAGCATAAAAGCAGGAGAATGAAAGATTTATGGAGCACAGGGCTCAGAGGAGATATTACTGCACAACGGAAATAAGCATAAAGTAGTCCTTTGTTAAGGGAATCACTGGATATACAGATTGAAATAATTATACATTGCTCTCTCTGAAAAAGTTCATGACTTGCACACAGAATAAAATCACAGTGACTTGAAGCACACACCTGGAAAGAGCATCTCCAATTCTCTCCTTATTGGTGAGAGAAGTTCCTCCCTTTGCTAGAAGACAGTCAGCCTTCCAAAAGCCACTACAGTACATTGCTACTCTGTTTGCTAAGCTGACTTCTATTCAGACTTCCACCTGGAATCTAGCAAGCATGAATGTAGCTAAGATGCAAGCTTTAAACCTGCAGAAATATTTGTACAGCACAGTTGCCAAAACTCTGTCCCACCAAGCCAGAGAAAAAAGAGGGGAAGGGGAAGGAGGACTTGCCTTAGTTTTAATTCAGATCAATGTCTTTTTCTGTCTAATGGATGTCACATGAAGTGTTTATGCCACCCAGGACTTATGTGGCCAGAAAAGCTTCTTCGGGCAGCGGCACGAGTCCTTACTGTGCAAGACACACACACCTGTACAGCGGTACAGCACATCAACCTAAACCCCCGGGGGTCTCTGAAGAAAGGGGCGGGGAGCAGACAGCTGTAACTCGATCTAAATGTACCGATGCCTTTCTGAGATTTAAAGTCATTCAAAAGCATTCAAAAGTCATTACGGAAATACTCATGGCTGCAGGTATTCCACATGGCAGGGACGTGAGGCAACTCACATATTAAAACTGGTGCATATTATGCTGAAGTGAGGTGAAGCACTTCTGACATTTGAAACCAAGAGAGGTCTCTCTGGCACTGAACATTACAGGCACATCCACGTGCAGAGGCACTGCTTTGACAGATCACCACTCCCCCCAGACATTACTTCCTGTGATTTATGCTGATGACAGATGCACTAATTACCGGCAGCAACACATGAATGGATTCTCCTACAAAACCAACCCTCGTCCCAGGAAAGCAAAGCAAACCAAGGCCAAGCATTTTCAAGTGTGACACTTTTCTTTTTGTGTGCTTTTTATCAGTAGGTCACCACACCTCATTCAGGCACACACACACGGAGCAAGTAACTCCTGCGAGCTATTTGAGAAGCCAAGTAGTACCGGACTAGCACTGGGAACTCCAGATTATGGACATCAGCAACAGTTACTCAGAACAAGCTTAGACTTTGTCCTCACACTCACATGCGTTCTGCATATTTTGACTCTAAAGGCCCTTACCATGTGACCAAATTGCAAATCTGTTTCTAAATACACTGGAAAATTTGATAAGAGTTTACATGAAGTAAAGGTGTGTTCTGTCTCCACGCAGTAGCCTACATTTTCAACTTAAAATGAAAAGTCATTCATGAGTTCGCAGCTTTATCATTCAGACAGTATTAAAAGCTGGATGATGATCTTTCAATTGCATCAGATCCAGGTGCAGAAAGCCAAAGCGCAACCTCCAGGAATTAAAGGAATCAAAAATCCTGAGGACACAGTACAGAAATGCCAGGCCAACTGGGCCAAAATCTAGCCAGGTATGGAAGCATTACACAGTACCTTTTCTAAAGAATCGTCTCCCAGATTAGAAATATTAAGCGCATGAACACAGAGACCACAAACGTAAGACCATGCAAGCACAGTGGAGCACCTGGAGACCTGAGCTCCTAAGTCAGCAAAATGCTACTTTGAACTGTGGGACCTTCCAGTTCAGAGACCAACAAGCACAATCTGCCCACTCAATCGAGGAATTTGAAAAAAAAGGCCTAACAACTGACACCAGTATTACTGGTCAGATATTAAATAATGCCTATAGCACGTGTTACATAATGTTCTAAATGCACAAAAAAAAATGAAATACAAGGTAGAAAAGCAAATCAACTATGCTAATCCAGGAAAAAGTACAAAAGCACCTTCTGACAGTATTCCTTAATACTTCTGAAGACCTTTTGGTGTCAGGGATTTTTTGTTTGTTTGCTGGTGGTTTTTTTAACCACAAAATGTGAAACTTACTTTTTTTTTTTAGATCTTGAATTAGTTTTATCATGCCAGATAGAGACAGCTGTTCCAAACTGGTTTTTAAATGTCATTTATCTTTTGAAAAACTTCCCGAAGTTACAGCCTAAACCCCAAAGAACTGAAAAATTTAGCTTCACCATTTTCTTTTTGGAAAGATAATTTAGTATCATTTATACCACCCACTCTCTTCAAGCAGAACTAACTATTTACATCTTCTCCCCTCCCAGACTGTTAAATAGAACTACTTATCCATCCTCCAGTTCTGCCTTCTCATCAACTGTCTGTTTTAAGTAAAAATAACCTTAGAAATCACATTAAAATCACATATTAAGTGATGTCATAGGACAGGCCAGGTTGGAAGGGGCCTCCAAGGATCATTTCATCTAACCCTTCACGGGAAAGGCAGCCTAGATGACAGTATCTAGCAACCTGTCCACTCGTGTCTTGAAAACCCCAGTGATGGGGACTCTACCGCATCTGTGGGGAGGGTGTTCCAGTGAGTGATCGTTCTCACTACATAAAAATTATTTTATGTGGAGATGAAGGGAAGATCAATCGTGGTGCCCACAAAATACAGGGAGAGGAAAAAAAGCAAACCAGGGCAGAATAAAAACTAAGATGGAACACCTTTTTTCACTAATCTTGGGCCTTTTATACACACAAATCTTAAATGATTTAGTTATGTGAACTACGATCTACCTACACGGAAGAGAAAGTTAGTTTGTTTTGC
>VYZT01051424.1:22482-92128 GCA_013400735.1 Pomatostomus ruficeps | reverse complement strand
GCCTCTTCCTGCCCGCCCGCTTCCTCCCGGCCGCGGGCAACCTCGGCCCCTCGAGCTCTGAGCCCCTAGAGATTTGTATCGAAT
Organism: Pomatostomus ruficeps; assembly: GCA_013400735.1. Classification (NCBI taxonomy): domain Eukaryota; kingdom Metazoa; phylum Chordata; class Aves; order Passeriformes; family Timaliidae; genus Pomatostomus; species Pomatostomus ruficeps. Next base: position 92,044 of record VYZT01051424.1, on the reverse strand, counting down.
TCTGCGATTTTTTTTTTCAGTTGTTAACCGGTAGCTGTAGCTGGACCGGTCATGAATAAGCAGTTGCGCAATTGCGTTGTGAGCATCGCACGCTTGGCTGATCTTTCGTTTTAAAGGAAAAGGAGAGACGATCACCAGAGGAATGGGCTGTGTGGACGGGAGCCGCCAGGAGTGAAGTCAGCAGGGCTGGGCAGTAACTGGGGGAAAGGTCATTCCAGCCGTGGGACATCCGGACCACTGACCCACTGACCACCTCCTTGAGGCAGAGCCCAGGCTCAGACAGAGGGAAGAACTGCGCCCGCGGGCATGAGACGCAAGAGATCGTAGAATCACACAATCAGTTTGGTTGGAAAAGGCTTCTGAGGTCATCGAGTCCAACCCCTGACTGAACACCACCATGTGAACCAGACCGTGGCGCCATGTCCAGCATTTCCTTACACACCTTCAGGGACGGTGACTCCACCACCTCCCTGGGCAGCCCATTCCAATATCTAATCACCCTCATTCTTCCTAATGTCCAACCTAAACCTCCCCTGGTGCAGCTTATGATACCATTGGCAACAGGGGTTAGAGTACTAATTAATGAAAAAGTTACATACTCTAACCAATGAAGGCTGATGCTTTTGTTTGTTAAAATTTAGAACCAGTGTGAAGTTAATAATAATGATAATCAGAGAACCAGCCTTTTGTGGGTTACCACCCTATTTTGTGCAAATCAGAACAAAAATTAGAAATACCTCTCCTCAGTGTGTGAGCTGGTGCTGTGCACCAGATACCCAGCCCATGTTCAGAACAACAGGGTGGTGGACAGGGCTTCCCAAAGGCAGCCTGAGGCCTCCATCCTTCTCCTCCCTGGACTTCCTCCCATGAAATGCCTCAGAAATAAAAAAGTGCCTTTTCTCCTCCATGGCTTCACACATGTGTGGAAAAGAACTGCAGCCTCAGTTTTTATTTTCTGACTCAGAAGTGGCTGGGATTTGAGCCGGCGTGTTTTGTTTGGCTGCTGCCACAGGCACAAAGGCAGCTGCGACAGGGGAGGGGTTGCTCAAACTCCAAATGTGAGCCCTCATTTTATTATTTACTTCAGCTTCTCCCTTCCTTTGCCATACCAAAAGGAGTTCAAAGTACAGATCCACCCAGCTGGCACACTGGAGCCCAAGGGATATGGGGAGGGAGTAATTTCTATTTACTGTCTGTTACACAACAGTCTGCTGGAGATTTTCGCCACTTCTCCAACTGACATAAACTAAACTGACAAATCATTTTCCAGGTGTAATAGCTGCATCTATGGCATGAAGTTTTGTTGGTGAAACTGTAACCTTAGGGTGTGATTTTTAATTTTTTTCCCCACATTTCCAGTAAACACCAAAGCAACTTTCCCATATCTAAAAACACTAATGTCAGTCAAGCATTATCACTCCAGGTCTCCTAGAATTACGAAATACTTCTAGTATAGGAAAACACCCCTATTTTATAGTTTGATTTAAAAAAACCTAGCCTCCCTCTCCAGTGTTTCTGTCAATCTAACAGCCCTCAGGATGAGGACTGTTATCAGATACGCTTCCACAATGCCTATCCACATTCCTAGCAATATTGCCAGCACTCCCCAGCTGCAGGGAGCGCAACTAGATAAACAACCACCGGTGTGGGTATGAGCAGCCTTCCTGTAAAAGGGACGAGGCACGCTGGGTTTGCCTGACTGCATGTGAGTCTGAGGGAAGAAACACTGAGCTAACACTGCAGCTGTGCCAGAGAACTGCTCGTTCATTAGTTTGCCGAGTTTCTTCTGCCAAACAGCAAGACAAAACTATCTCTGCCAAAGTTCTGCTCCTATTAGTTTTTCTCATGTGCTTAAAGTTATATTTAACCTTATCAACCAATCAATAAAACTCCAACATTAATTCAGTCATAGAAAGTCATATTCCCTTTAGTTTTATACTGACAGAATCATAATACCAGGCATGATATTTATTATTAACTCACTCTCTTTTGAAACACTACAACATGCAAGATTTTGAAGCCCTAAGAGTCCGGGCTGATGGTTGTATCATACAAGCTAAAATGACCTTTGCGGATTACACTCAAAATTTTGTGTTGTTTGTCTGTAATGTACTGGGAAGTGATGGAAACTGAGAAGTTTAAGTCCAGTTCCTGGATTTAGCTCAGCCTTCAGTTCAGCTTCAAAAACGTACATTACTGCTGTTTCAAAGGATACCTACAGCACACTGAGTTCAAGTCTGTTCAGAAGCAATTCGTGAATTGCTCATGTCCCACCACAGATCCACACTGATTAATCACGTTGTCCTGTTCCTCACTGTATTTTAGTTATTTATGATGGTTGCCAAAACATTATAACAATATAAAAACAGTTCAGAGTAAATACAGAAAAATGTTTTTCCATTTGATTTATTTTCATAATAAACCAATTAAAAATACAAAAGAAGGACCCAAAGTTCAATGGGCTCCATCATTTAAAAATTTGTCTTTAAATACAAAGTCACTCTGTAATATGAATACATATAACATTAGACTTCTAAACATAACGATCTTATTGATCTTATTTGCATCTATCAAAAATTTGTATGGAAAAAAATTTGCTGAAAAAACTTCCCTGCAACATTGAATATACAGTATTTACAATCAAAAACAAGAACTCTTAGCAGTATTAATCTCCAAAAACCTGCATAAATTGTATATACTTCATTTCCCTCCCCCCCTTACAAAATAATCTGAAGTAGAAAGCAAGATTGTTAAGCTTCATTGTCGCAAAATGGCATGAAACATTTGCACCTGTAGTGATGCCGTTCACTTCTGTAATTAAATATATCTGATGTTTTCATATAAAATATAGACATGACATTGTCCATTACCGGAGTATATGTTTCGAGTACTCTCAATAGGAGTGTATATTCAATTTTGCACACACAAGAGCTTGTGCTGCAAAAAATGCAAGAGGATACCTGGTTATCAAAGTCTAAAACTGATGTCATTCACTGATATGAAACAGATACTCGATCATAAAAATTCAAACACATGGAATGAAACTGTCTTACTAAAACTAACTGCTGCTTCCAAAGGTGATACACATACAGGTTAAACAGAAAAGGTTACAATAACATTACTGCAATGTAAATCAGCAACAGACTGACAATATAAAAGAAGTTTGAAACTTTGGCCAACAACCTCAGGAGAAAATCTTCATAGTCTAAGAAGCATGTTCCTTCATGCCTGTATTTTGAAAAATGAGTAATATATAATTTTATTTATATGATAACATTTAGCAATTAACAGAAAATCAAAATCCATCCTAAAGCATGAATTCTAAGAATTAACTGCAGAAATTAAGTAGCTTTGCAACATCATGCTTCAGAATCAAATCATATATACATAACTGAAAAGGTCCCATCACATTTATGAAAATAATCATCCACAGGGTCTTTTTTTGGTTTTAATTATTTAATTATCCATACAAATTGGGTTCCAATGGCTCATTTTCTTGCTTCACTTGCATGTTAGATGGGAAATTATTTGAACTGGACACCACCATCACAAATGGTTGCTGCTGGAATCCCTGCTCTGACTGCTCAGTATCTTCTACTTTGTCACTCTCTTCCTTTTCCGCTTCTTGTAGGCCAGCCTGCTTCGCGTCTGGTGCTTTAATGACTGACGTGATCACTGTGCCCGATGGCTGAGACACCATCTGTGAGCTGCTGGGCGAGAACGTCACCACAGGGGTGGTGGCACTGAAGGATGGAGATGAGGCCATGTTGACTGTTCCATTGCAAATTGTCTGCACGCTGCTGGTGAGCACCTGCTGAACTTGTGCTGGGCTCAGCACAATCGAGGAAGGAGGCGAGACTGGCTTCTGAGACTGCAGCATGACATTTTCTTTAAGAACCGTCATGGGCTGGGAAGTAGGAATGGCTTGTAAAATGAATTTCTGTGCTGCTGTTACTGAGGCTGGATCTGTGCTGGCTATCACTGTAGTAAGAGGCACTGTCTGGAGTGTTACAGTATGCAGCTGCTGATTTCCGGGAGAAACAACCACTGGAACCTGGGTTGGAGTCTGTAAAGTCCTGCTAAGATTAGAAAAGATTATAGGGTCAGAACACTTCCATGCTGAATTTTGAAAGAACAATTATAGGTTTACTATAGAAAAAACATTTGGCATCATAAACATTTAATTTACCCAACATTTCCAAAAGAGATAGCAGAATCTCTCCTAATAAAACAAGAACTGGACCTGACCCCTGAATTCAGCAAGGTGGTTCCCAAAGCAAAGGTACCCCACATGAACAATACTGCCATCACCAAACTGAACAGCCTACCTTTGAAACATTCAATGGTTCATCAGAAAACCTGGGAATCACATTCAAGACCTCCATCTCAAGCAATGACCAACATCACAAGCATGACCCACTAGACATCTGCCATCAGTTTCAAAAATTACCCAAAGTAATTAATAAATCACAAGACTAAATAATTCGTAAGTCAGGCCTGGATTGTCCTGATATCCACATCCACATTTAACTCTACTCAAAAGTATCCACATGCTAGCAGTGTCTGGGCAGGAGCTTTTCAGACTCCCAGGACACCCTGGTCTGTCTGCCAGGCTCACACACACCTTCTGGTAAAACAACTGATCAGAACCTGCTCCCAAAACATCATTTTTAGTTAGGAGTGATTCCATCAGTTGCAGGCTCACAGATTTGGGTACCACATTACTGTCAATAGATGTAGAGCTGTGGGGACAACATTTGAGGATTAGGAGCTGTATTGCTGGAGTACACAGCTACTACAGTGCACAGTGGTGACTTAAACGTTCAAACACACTCCAGTCACATGAATTAAAACAAAACAAAACAAAAACCCCAGAAAACATAAATGGTTACCAGGCAAGGGAGAGAGGAAGGGAAGGATAGCTGCTTTGACACCCTGCCGCAGCTTGTTCCAGGCCACCGTGCCACCCTGTCTCTGGCAATCTTTCTTCCCCTCTGTTTGTCATGCAGAGTTCTCTCCAATTTCCTGCTTCTCTTCAGTGTTGAGTCCTGCCTGCCGTCCTCCCCTTTTTTAGTTTTAAGCTCTCCCTTGTGTTTTCTCAACAAGAAACCAAACAAACCAAAACCTGTCTCCACCTCCTAGCTTATTTCTACCCCTGCTGAAATCACTTTAGATGGAAAGCAATTTACTGCCAACATTTGTACTTTCAAGTCCATGCACAGTAGTGCCTGCTCTTCTTTCTGAGGACTGGACCTCAGATATGCTGTAAGGGTTGCCTACTATACATCTACCATGGAATGTTCTCCGTTCTACAGTCCTTCTACCCATATAGAATCTATTTTTCACAGCTCTGTGAAATTCTACTTGTCGGTATTTAGCCACTGACCAGTCAGGTCCGATTCAGCATATTCAAAACTTCAACTTAAAACCATACTCTGGCTACCACAGTTGCAACAGAAAGTTTACCAATGCAGGACTTACATGGTGCTGAAGCTATGGGACAGTGTGGATGCAGATGCTGCTGCTGGCCATAGTCCAACTACACAGAGAGCCGCATTCCCCCTTTCTTAGTGCAGCAGCAGAGACAAGTGAAGGAATATATGTAGAGGATTTCCCATGTCCCACTCAGCTCAGTCCTCTGGGAAAGGCCTCTAGCTGAGCTCCAAAGACTGCTCTAGCAAGAGCAGCCCCAGTAACCCTGCTGGCATCAGGCTTAGAGCATGTGAGTACTTCCCTGAGTATCCTCCAGCTGCCAGTCCCTGCTTCAGGCAATCTTTTCCCCAGCTCCCATATGGCTTAGTAATACAAGGGACAAAATTTCCATCCATAGCTTTCTCTTCCTCCCAAGAAAGAAGGTTGCAGTATCCAGCAATGCTGCTATAGCAAACCAAATCCAAATCCTTGTCAATGAGGCTCCCATGCAGGTCTCATCACAAGGGCCATCATAACCATAACACAAAATTTGATGTGACTGATACCAGGGTCAATCTTGAGCTCCTTTTTCACACAACGGAAGAAATCCCAAGGAAGAAGCTCATGGAAATGAAGTTGGTTGAAGGTGAAGCACCAGCTAGAGTGATTGCTTCTTTCTCTCAAACTTCTGGGGATATTGGTGCTGGCACAGTGAATACCAACAACCAAGCCTAAAGTCCAAGGCTCAGAATGGCAGTACCAAGGCTCATACCAAGACTCCTAAGGGTTATCAGTGCTAACTATTTCTTCCCTCCCAGCAATTCCCCTGGGACCTTGATAGAAAAGTCACTAATGTCTGTGTCAGAAGTAGCAACAGGATGAGGGCATCCACTAGGTTCTTTAAAAAATAAAAAAATAAACTATCTACAGTTAAACAATCTTGTAGTAAAATCAAAATGTCAGACAGCTCAACCCAGGAAAGTCTACAGAGACCAGCCATGCAAGTGGAACAGCCATGAAGGAAAGATAACTGACACTTGCCATTAGAATATCATCAAAAGTATCAGAATAGATACCGAGCCAGTTCTTTAATCCATGAAGAAACTCACCTGAGTTTGAAGGATTAAGAACAACTCAATAGCTGCAATTTTGAAAGCAGCAGCTGAAGCTGCTAGCCTGTGCTGGTATGCCCTCCAAGTATTACCGTGAAGCTACTTCCTTGTTCAGTAATTGTTTTGTAAAAATAAAAGCTGCTAGCTGCCAAGTGGCTTTGAAGGATAACCTCAAAATGTGTGACCTGCATCTAATCAATGCAGAAGGTATCTGCAAAGCACTAGAAGCAACAGCTCTGGGAGGCAAAACCAGACCATTTGTCTCAGCACACTCTAATTAGTATCTGCATATCAATCTTAAGCCATTTTATTTCTCTTGGAAGCCAGTCCCATACCTGAGGTTTACTCCAGATGTTTTGTCTTCTGCATCAGCCAAGACACAGATACATGATACACACATATATAAACCTGTACATACATATATATGCGTATACACACAGTGTGAACTTGCTAGAAGGGAAGCATGCAGCAGGTGTCTGTACAAGCACACCGTAAATATTTATTTGTGCTAATGGTGGCCAAGCAAGACATTTGCCTTAATTGTTAAACCTGTTTACTAAAAAAATCTATCTGTTTACACTATTTGCCTTGAATATAATTGAAAATAATACAGCTTGGTTAATCCTTTTGTCTGTTTTACAAAAAAAAAAAAGTACACAATAACTAAGGTGATTTATTAACACTGGGCTACACTATTTTAGGTGCTTTTAAGTCTGTATTTTGCTATGTTTCTGAATTTCACTGGCATTTTGCTAACGCCCTTTCGTCTCTAAGGTACAAATCTTTTGGGTGATTATTTTAAAAGTTGCTGCTGAGGTTTCGAAAAGAAAAAGAACATTGAGAACAGCAATGGAAAGGAAACGCTGCCGTAAAACAATCTGATTACAACTGAGAAAAGAATGACAAAAATTCTGAAGTCATTTTAGCTTAGCAGAAAATGATTATCTATTTCTTGGGCCATTTTTTACTGTTAATGGCCTAGAATTGCGCAATATCTTATTAGCTCATCAAAAGGTAACTAGTGAAGGGCAAGAAAAACAAGTTTATTTATGGTAATTAGTGTGATATTTATGATATGGAGAAGATACCAAAAATATTGATGCTACAAGCCAAGGTAAACAAAATATTTCACAGCACAGTAATACAATGAAACAAAGCAATATTAAGAAATACATAGAGAGCAGTAAAAGAAGACAGAGGCAAAGGACTCAACTCTCAGGATGTCCTTTTCACTAAACCATAAAGTCTAACAGTCTTCTTTCCAGAATTTTTCAAAACTGCACCATCACCTGAATTAAAACTCAGAAACTTTGCTGCTAACAGTCCTGTGGAACCTCCACCTCTTTCAACAGTGTCAAAGACATGGAAAGAAAGCTCCTATGGATATCTTATTATTGTGCACTAACAAAATTAATCTGACTAGATGACTCTGTAGTCCTTTCTGTCAATAAGCAGTGGCCTTCTTGCATACCACAGAAATTAAATCAGAAGTGGGCTTAAAAATGGTCGTCTTCAGCTGCAGGAGAATCAGGATGTTTAGTTATAACCAAAGTCTTTGCTGTGATAGAAGTTGTCCATATTGTAAATGTGTTCTGAGAAACACCCCTGTTGTAAGCCAAATGACAGTTTCTTGTAGAAGCCCACTGAGACCACATCGGCCTCTTTCTGACTAGCACCTCCCTCAGGAAGGACATTCTTCTCGCCCACCTGAAACCTGGATTGTGGTCAAGCCTTCACTTCAGAGATTACAGAGATGAGCTCTTTGTAACAGTCTCCTGTTTCCCCCTCCTTTGGGGAAGGCTATGGCAGCAGTGAGCCAGATCCAGCAATATCTACTAGTCAGTGTGCTGGAGAGCTTTTAGAACTGCAGGCTTGCCTTTGGAGCACTGACAGAAGACTGCTGTCCAACTACAAACAGAAGCAAAGCACGTGCACTGATGGTGGCTAACAGAAGGAAGGTCTTCAAAAATAGTTTCTGATTATCTGCAAGTCTTCAGCTGGCATCGTCCTCTTTTTGCCCATGTTCCCCATCAAGTGCCAGGGAGACCTAGTGAGCCCTTTACCAAGACTTACACTTGTGATGGTTTTTATTCAGGAGACCTATAGAAATGGCAGAGGAGTGATGGGCTACAACATTAGCTGACATCATGCAGATGTGACTCTTGCTCTTATTCAAGATAAAGGACTGAAAGCAGATGGTCAATGCAAAGTCTCAGTAGGACAGTGCCAGACTGGTTCCCTGTGTCTGTGGGGTTATGTGAGCTTGAGCAAAGCCAATATAGATAGGGTGTGAAGGATAATTACAGAAGATAATGGTGACATTCACTGTGCAATTTACACAAGTCAATGCCTATATAAGGCACAAGATGAAGACACTTCATTTGAAATAGCAGCTGTAATCACATTTTCAGAGCTGATAAACTCCTGCTAGACAAATTTATCCTTTTTTCAGCATCAGCATTGCTGGAGTCAGACCACCAAAGCATCACAGCCTGGACACAGAAACAGATTATGGAACAACAGCAGAAAGCATGTGTTTGCTTGGGTACACATGACTTTCAAAGGCAATTGCCTCTGCTTATTGGGACCAATACATGGTGTTGGCGAATTCTTGGCTTCATCTCTGTTCTTACACAGAATGTTCATGCCCTGAAAAAACACAATTCATGTTCAACTACTTCCTCCTCCTCTTGAATCAGAATCCTGCCACTGCAATCCATGCTTGTGTCACCTTCAGGAGTACTTTTCTACCTTGAAGGTTGCAAAAAGATCAAGATGAGAACTGTGGCTGATTCATGATGTCAAGGTTCTCCCATTCAGAAGTGAACACAGAGAGCACACCCCATTGGTCCTCTGTGGTCTGAATTAGCTTTCCCTCAGCTATAGAACTGAGTCAGGATTCTGGTCTTCTAACGTGCTCTGTCCAAGCTATCACAGCGACAACTTCCAAGTACAGAAAATAAACAGTAAACTGAATTTTGGTGGAAACACTGTTTAAAACCTGAAGTGTGCTAAAACATTGCACAGGGTCTGTCAGCAGTCAGTTAACTGCAAGTTTCTTGGTATACAGAGCTGCCAGCTAGAAGGTTCAGCCATGTCTCATACAGTTAATAACAGAGACAGACATATAACTTGAAATTAGTCCCTATATGATATTCTCTGAACTGTAAATCACATGAGAATCTCTTTTCACTCCATCTTAAATCACTACTACTCTAGATTAAAGGTAAATGAAAATGCATCTCTCTTTATCTGCAGTCCTCATAATTTAAAGGAGAAATTTTCTTGTCCAAACACGGGCACCTTCCAGCCCTGTAGGATGCCCCAGACAACCTAAGTTTCTAGCTCTACAGGAAAGGTGCACTTTCTGCAGCAACAGAAAGGATACTCTTTAATGTTCAGAATGACCCAGTGTACATATGGCTGAATCCCAGGCCAGTGCCTCCTAATTCCAAGCCAAAACACAAATGCTCCAATAATCCAGATATTTTGGTTAACCTATGTCAGTTATTCTGGTTTAAACAGAATAGTTTTACAAGCACTAAATTCAAAGAAACTTTTTCATCCTCATAAAAGCTGGCTCATCAGAAAAAGTAAGCAATAAAATGCTCATCCAGAGAGGCGTTTTTGGTTTTGTCTTATTACTGGAAACATGTGGTGCCAAACTCAGCTCCCAGTTATATGACTGGAGACTGCACTTACTGTGCCTGCTTACACCGTGCCAGAACAGTTAAGACCTGCAGAACAGCAGTGCATTTACAATTCCGAATATTCCCACTGGGGATATTAGATGTTTTTCTCAGTCAGCAAAACCCAGTTTGCTTGACCTGACCCTGCTCCTGCCCTGTTTCCCAAGCTTCAGTTAGCACATCACAGCCTTTCTGTTTAAGCACTGAGGCTGAAGAAGAGGCATTTATCCTTTGTAAGTAACACTTCTCCTTGTCTCCCTTTCATCGAGCAGCACCAAAACTTGTCCAAAAAGCACATCAAAAGCCATCCAAAAGCCAAGACCTTTCCACTTCAGAGCAAGATACAAGCTTTGTGCAGCTATAAATGAAGTCACTGCCTGTGTCATGAGAAGAGCCAACCATAGATTTACACTGACATGTCCATTCCTTTGAGAAATGCCAAGAGGCCTTGGGCTGCAACACTCTCCCCGTGGTGCTTTGGGAGTGGTTTGTACCAGGCAGTGCTGCCTAGCACAGGTCAGGGATGGTGACACAAGTACTTCACAACCATCTTCAAAAATTATTCTTTTACCAAGTCCCTTAGCAGAGAAGATGCACGTTCAGACATTCTCTGAAGGCTATAGTTAAGTGTTAAGAAACCAATTGTTTTGACCTCAAAGATGTTAAATATATTCTCTATTACTTTTTTCTTCTCACAACAGAACAGAAGCAAATCACTGCAGAGGGAAAAACGTTTATTTCCATGACGAAGAAGAGGGGTGAACATTTACATGAATAAAACTTTAGAAGCTAAATTGCGTAAGACAAATTATATAGGTTCAAGATGTTGATGCTTCAAGGCAGAGCCCAACCATTAACCAGTATGCATCAGAAAACTTTCTGAGGATCATTACCAGGCCCTGGTTGCTGTTTTGCCCAAATGATCTTGACTATTTACATCCACCAACCACTGAACAAGCTACTGGCAACCAAAGCTGCTATTTGTCCTCATGCTTCCCACACTATAAAGTGACTCCAACCACAACCCCACAGAGTGTGTGCATACACCAGAAGGTTTGTCAGCTCTTAGCCTACAATAGCAGTCATACCTGCTGTACATTTTCAAACCATGCAGACCATTACTTTCAACCTTTACGGAAGCCCCACTGCAGCAATTCAGAATGCGTACACAAACATATTCATCTGCTAAAGATTTACAGCTGTCTGAACAAACAAACTTTCGTTTCAGCCCTATTAAAAAATAAGACCTAAAACATATGCTCCAAAAAATGTTCACTGTGTCATTCTACCTCAACCAACTATTTGAAGTTTGTCCTTTGAAGCTGAGCAGAAATATATCTGTCATGAATTGTATTTTGAGAGCCTGGAATGGGCAGCGTCTATTGCACAGGACTCATCAGCACCTATTTTGCAGCTTGTCCCATCCTGGTTAAAAGCACACCAAAAAAGTCTGGATTGTAGTTTTTATTTTCACTCTAACTGCTCAGACCCCTTAGTATAAACTTTCTGAATTAGCAGTACTTCTATACCATTCTGAAAAGGTTTGATGCTTCTTTTTGCAACCCCTTCACTTTGTTGTCTTGGCTATGTGCAGTTAGAGACTTCATGAAATAATGTTCTGGTTAAAAACAATGGATGTGAACCAACGTAATACAGAATTCTAAGGATTTAAGGCTTCTGTTTCATTTGAACTTCACACATGTATCATCTCTACTATTTTTCCCCTTAGCTTATTACCCAAGGTCTGACTGGGAAATACTGTAATGCAATAATTGGTTGTCATAATGTCACTGAACAATTTTCCAAACGTTAGGCTGGGCTTCTTGCCTGCCTTAAGTCTTACAAATACTTCTATTTGTTGTTACCATTCTTTATACCATCTATACTACTGATACTGTTTGTGATATATAATCTACTGTAGGTCTAGCCTAGAGCTATGTAACTCTGCAAATTGCTGAATTTTCCCCCTATTCATGTTTATTATTATTGTTCTACTGACATATGGTTTGGTGTAGCCTCAATTACGTCTGTATTGCTTTCCTTTCACTATATTGTCCTTGTCCATTTCTACAAGCAAATCCTGCTACCAAGGGGTAGGTGCAGAAGAGTCATGATGCTTAAGCACTGTGCAGTGTTAGCCAGCTGACTCACAGATTAAGCATGGGAGCATGACTGTCTCCCAAAAGTCTGCAGATGCACAGCTCCCAAAGGATTATTCTGTTAATTGTTTCCTAAAATCAAAAGAACTTGTAACAGCAGCAAAATGCTAGAGCAGGTAATATGAAGCTTTTCCTTGTAACTGGGGACAATACAAAAGATGAAAAAGATGACAAAAAATTCTTACGAAGAAAAGTTAAGAAGGAAAATAATTTTGAAGGTATTATGCAGACCCACCATGTATAATTCAAAAGAAAAGACTCCAAATGGTGTAAAAGCAGAGACGAAAACACAGCTTCTGCTGTGGGACAGAACTGACAATGTCAGTTTTAAAGAGAAGTTGTTTATTTTTCCTTTCTAAATTATATGCATCAGGCCTAACACCATGGAAAAGATGAGCTTCCCTCCACCATAGGCAGTACAGTTATGTGTGTACATGTCATACTATGCTGTAGTAATTCTAAATTCCTAGGATGAACCAAAAAGACATCATTTCACTTCAATCAAACTGGAAGACTAGCATTTCTTGGAAGCAAAACAAAGAATCAAGTCTATCTAGCCATCATCCAGTGAATTTATTATTATTCAAGTATTTATTTTCTGTACATTTTCTTACCTTATATTCTGAACCGAGGAATTTAATGATTCATCTGGAACATTACTGGTTACAGCTGCGTGTCCTTCTGCGAGGGGCTGCAATGGCTGCATTACGTGAACTGTCCGAAAAAGCTGAGTGGGTTGTACTGGCTGTGGAGATGGCATTGTCCTCAAAACTTCTGAAGTCAAGCCAGGTGTTTGCTGCTGCACAACTTCTACATGCTCCTTCAGCTTAGCAGGCTTTGAGTTTCCTGTTTTTACCACTGAGGCTGATCCTCCCCTTGTTCCTCCATTTGCAGACGCTCTGGTTCTGCTTGATTGGTTTCTATTGGCTGCAGCAGGCGAAAGCAGAGTTGAATCTGAGGATTCAGTGCTAGGACTTGGATCTTCATCATCAATGTAGATGAGATCTTTTGGCATGTCTTTAAATTGATATACCAGGCGCTGACCTTCTACTTTAGCAAGGATTCCTCTTTGGTAATAGTATCTGTTTAAAGTGCACACACATCACGTTACACACGTTTTTTGCCAAAAACAAAGCAACAAAACCCACAGAAAATAAACACAGCAGCAGCAAGTAAACAAACTTTTATGTGTCTAGTTTCTTCATTACAGAAAGTGGCCAATTTAATAGTACATTTTTTTCCTCAAACAACACTTTTTTTTACTGGTCTTTCATGCTACCCTTTAACTCCAAACTTAGATAACTCTGAGGAGAAAGAGAAGAACTCCATGACTTGGCAGCTCTGCTATCAACTCACACTTTGTAAAAAGTTGCATGAAACTTTCAGTTCTCCTTTTGACTCCTACAGTTCTTTCAGTTATCTGAATTTATGTTTATTCACCAGTGAGCACAGGCAGACATTTTAGCTACAACCAAGCAAAGGGAACAGGACAGGAGGGCACTACTTCTGTTATATTTACAAATTAGTATGACAGCTTGAAATTACACACACCAAGGTGAGGGGAAGTGAAAAGAAACGCATACTGCTCAGTTGGACAATTATCAATCAGCTGCTAAGACTGAAGCTTCACGGATGTCTACTTATTTTGCAGAGTTTTTTACGTATGAGAAAACTCCCAGCCTGATAGGCAGCGGCACATGATTCTATGTTTTAAAATTGTCTGTACACCCAAGTTCAGAGAAGTGAAACCAAAACTGATCTCTAAAATATGTATTTTCCATTGGAGATGGAATCATGTGCAACAAGTAGAAATAATTTAATAAATACACACAAATGTAAGGGTTTTTTTCTGAAAAGGGATTCAAATTTTATGTAAAAGGTTTGCCCCATTTGAAATCTACAGTCTCTTACTTAGATGGTGTCTGACTGAAGATGCAGTTTTGCAGCAGCACTGAAAAATGTCTATGCTGAAACTGAAGGTGACTGACTTGAGGTTAGTGGGTATTACTTTTAGTTAGCTACTTCATTTTGCTGAAATAACTTTTTCATTTTCCAAACTAATAGAATATTAAATTTTTCTGTTATTCAAATTAGATGGGGTATTTAATGCATACAAACACTATGGCAACAAAAACAGTCTATTATTAAAAATGCACATACCTGAGAGCTCTACCCATTGTTTCATAATTCATGTCAGGTTTGTTTTTGTGTTTTCCCCACAACCTGGACACAGCTTTGGAATCTACCAGTTTGAAAATGCCCTTCTCTCTTTGAGTCCATTTGATATATTTAGGACATGTAGCTTTGTCCTGGAGCAGTGCTAGTAAGAACTCCCAGAGATAAATTGTATTTCCTAGAATAAAATTATTTCAGACACACACACACAAAAAAAAAAAGTTAGTTGGCCATATTTTAATAATGATGCAAATAATCTTAAAATTAAGAAGCTGGTATCTTTATAAAATACATTATAATATATCATCAGGACTAGGAAATAGTGATGGATGGGCATGGGAAGAGATCCTTGTGAACTCTTATAATCCAGGTGTCTAAATAGCCCAGACACTCTGTAGCCAACAGCCAGGCACCAGTCAACTTACAGCCACCCTGTTCGAACCACCATCAGGCAGCATTAGTCACCCATGTGCCTACCTCCCTCCTGCCTAATCCAGTTACAGAAGCAGTCACTTTACCTTGAATAGGAACATGTTCAATACTATCCCCCAAAAATACTGGAAATTAAGCTGCTGCTTAAATGCTTTGCTGAAATGAAGTGAGTGTTATAATCCTTTAAAAGGCTAAACAAAGTCCTTGCCCTTAACAATGAGATTTATGTGGTGCAATCAGTGATATGTGCTGAGGTAGGCAAACCTTCAACAACAAAGTACAGATAAAGGTAATTTTTTCAATTCGGTGAGTGCCTGCACCTGCTGGTAGACAACATTCAAATTTCATTTTACAAACAAGTGGGGACAAACACTCCTATAAGAAAATCTGTCACATCTGTTCAGTGTTTACCACATATAAAGAAAGAGTATTAAAATCACAGATTGGGAATACTTAAAACTAGTACAAAATTTGCATTTTTTTCCAAAACCACATTAAGGAGTCTAAACTCATATGACTAATGAGACCCTTTTCCCTGCTTTTTTTAAGGCTTTTGGTGTTTGATGTTCTTTTGGGAATGTGAAGCTGCACATAAGCTTCTTAGTTGTTAGTTTGAGAAAGCACGAAAAAACTTCTTGTATCACCTCCCACAAGTAGCTGTGCAAAACCAGCAAGGATAGCATGTGCTGAAGTTTCACAAAAAATGATGCCCAGCAGATCAGAAGGTGACAGGACCCCTTTTCATAGCTTCATTTTAGCCCAGCAGATTTTTTCAACTTTAATGACCACCAATCTGAACTTTTTTTCAATAAGAGATCTCTTTAAAAATTGAAATTCCCACAATACTACATAATAAACTATATTTAGCAAATATTCATCGAAGTCATCAGCACTGGCAGTACAAAAATGTTAGCCGCTCCTTCAGCAGGTGGAAGCTTGAAAAATGAGCATTCCTAGAGACAAAACACTGCCTTTGCAACAAATGTCTCCCAGCTTATATGAAACAGCCTCCTGGCCTTCAGATACCCCAAAGGCAAAGGCTAAGACTGCTTAGGCAAGACACAATGTCAGACAGAAGTGAGAGCATTCCCAGCCATTTACCACCTAATCCAGGGTGCTTTTGTTGTAGTCTAGACTAAAAATGCTCAACTGCATCAAGGCAACCTGAAAATTTGTCACTGCTTAGCCACTAAAAATCACTGTGGAGAGGCCTGGCTGCAAAAAACAGGTTTGCTTTACTTACAGGCAGGATATTTAACCTCCTCTGAGTCACAGCAGTAGAAATACGTGGAAAACTCAAGTTTCCTCTATGCATCATATCATGTAATTGTATGAAGAGCTTGTAATTTTAGCATACAAATTCCCCTGAGGGAACAGACAGGCAGCTCTCATGATTTTCTAGCTGCTTCCCTGCCATGGCTGGTCTTATTACTGTGTTTTTTACTTCAATTCTATGTTCCTAAAAATGCAAAACAAATGGTTTTCATAACAAGCAGTGGTTTCAGGCTACATGCTCCATTTTATTCCCTTCAGAATTAGCAATTTTGTCACAATGGACAAATGTGAATTATGGAGTATCCTTGCTATCATCGACAGAACCATTAGACTCTTCCGCCTTTTAATTTTGTGGCTAGCTGTTTCCATATTTGCCATAATTTCATTTGAGCACCACTTGGATGTTCCTCTGATACTCCTTTCATTTTTACTGAAAAATCAGGTTTTAATTAAAAAAAAAAAGACAACAAGGCATATTTAAAATTTATGGCATTAACATGTTAAATATTTCTTGATTGACAACAAGTTTTTCTTACTGTTATTGCAAAAAATGTCTCTTCAAAAGAAAAAGAAACCCGACATACTCATTTGTCAGAGTAGAGATTTTTCTGATCTCAGGAGTATGACATTCTTTTGCCACCAGTGCCTAGGACTGGCTGGGTTGCTGTCCTGGAAAGTACTGCCTGCACACAAGCACATCCGACCCAGGTGTGCCAGCAGGCACCCGTGACACAGGGGAGGCTCATTTCCAGCTCCCGCTGAGCGCAGCACAACTCGCTGGTGCCGGGAATCAGCAATCCCTTCAAACACCAGCCTGGGCATGGGTGCGGTGTTGGACCCCACAGCAAAGCAACTCAGCTGCTGACAAAAGTCACAGGCACTACTGAACAGCTCAGGGTGAGGAAATGATTTATTGCATCAGTTACGTGGCATTTATTTTTATTTCTATCATTTAAACACAGGAGGAATGAAAATATCAAACCCCCGAGTTTTCTGCCCATGTCTTCAAGCTGTGCTATAACTTTTTCCAAAATTCAGGACTTGGTACCTCCTGCTGCCAACTGGCAGCCTTGGTTAGCCTCATGGAGAATTAGATACATACAGATGGAACACATTTTCAAAGATCATCTGTCAAAATAACCACAGCCTAAGAAACATTAATACAATGCAAAGCACTCCCCAAGACTTCACTCAAAACACAGCAGACTCTGCAGGGATGTTGAAGAGTTTCCAAAAACCCTTGCAACTGAAATGACAAAAACATTATTCTCCCAAGGAACTGACTGTTTCACTAAGAAAACTCATGTGCTCATCTTTTCCTTGCCTTGAGATGTTAACCACCCCTGAACATAAGACCTATGTTTACATCACAAGTGAACTAGTAAATTTTTTTCTTTTTACAGATCACTCAGAAACAATGTTCTCCTAAAAATTTTGGTGACAATTCTTTTGACTTACCCTTTCCATCTTTGTTTTTCTTTTTCACAGATATGTTTGGAGTTGTGGGAGGGGACTCAGAGCGAGATGGTTTTGGTTTCTTCCCTGAAATAAACCACCAGTAAGTCAACTGCAGCTTTAGAAAAAAAAGAAAAAAGAAAAAAAAGGACCTAAAAAGGGAAGATACTTGTTTCTCCAATTCAAAAAAGATTCAATTTCGAGTAAGTTGGGAACTTAGTTCTGTGGTGAACTTCTTTTTGTATGGCAGGATAGACCTCCTATGCTCTTACTGTACATCTAAAAAAAGACTACACTACACACTTTCCCAAAGTCCATGTACATTGGAAATTTCTGTGGCTATTTAGGTATCTTAAGAGCACTTGAAGCAGACAAGATGAGAAAAATAAGCTATTAACTATGTGTAAGGGTTTAAACAGGAAAGGTTAGATTAAATACAGAGCACTATCGTGTTCACTCATTGCCAAAATGGAAGTTAGGGACAAAAACAGCTTGTCTGCTTGTTTAATCAATTGCAAGTCCACACTGACAGCTACAAACTACACGGTCATCTGAAACAAACATTTTTTCAGTCCTACTGCCTTTTACACCTTTTTTACAGTGGCTGCAGCTAAAGGGAAGTCACTTGTTTATGAAGATCAGCAGAACCAGTAACAGGCTCTGAGAAACTATCAGGTTTTAAAGTCATAAGCATGGTGGCTCTCTGGTGAGGAAGACTGAAAGAAGTTACTAAAATCGACTACAAAAATGAAGAGCACTCACTTGAAAATGTTGCGAAATCAACTTCTGACACATAAGGAAATAAAAAAGCTAAGCCATGTGGAAGTATTTTTCAATATATAACCTTGAACCTATTCTTTTATTTTATTCTTTTCTTAGTTCTCATTCCCTGCAATGGCAGCTTTTGCAGGTGATGTAATTAATCACAAACCTTCAGAATATTCTTACGAAATAACAATTTATCTTACCACATTTTGCAGTGACTCCTTACTACATTGATGTTACCTATATTATTACCTATAATCTTTTGAGAGGCAGAATAGACTAAGCAGACACAAGACTCATAGAAACATATTTCTAGTTCAGATAGAATGATGTCATAGTTAAAAATCTAAAGGAATTTTTTTTCTCTATTTATTGCATTTCAAAAGAGTTGATATTTGAAAGAGGCAAGACCAAAAGGTCTGTGCAATCCCATCCATTCTAACTTTCCAGTTTTGGTTTTGTTTTGAGGGGCTGTTTTAGTAAGGAAACAGCTCTGCTGCAGAATGAGAGAGGGTTTTTCACTAGCTCTGAAAGAAAAAAAACAAACAGCTCAGTGCCAGCCTGCACTATTTCCTTTGTCCTAAACTTCCAGGTATCTACAGAGTCATAAGAAACTTTGGCTTAAGCACTCACTTTTTGACATTAGCAGTCTTGCTAAATCCATGTTTGTACCTTTTTCTTTCTCTTTTTTTTTGACAGGGCATGGGGGAGGAGGGATAGCTAGTTGAGACAGCTATAGTGAGTAAACTAATAATACCTGGAGTCCTCTAATTTTCTTCCTTCCATTCAGACAGGATTTATGACTGAGGATGGGACACAAACGATACTCACTGTTTTGGCCAGTAATGTCTTCCTTGATTTGAAAGAAGGTGGGAGGGAGGAAATCCTACAACATTGTTTTCTTCATATATCATGATATGAAAGGATAAAGAACTACTGGAGTACATTTTTAGTAGCTTTTCTCCAGTCACCATTGTAGGTTGGAGAAATGTCTGTTTTACCTAAAATATCCTAGATGAAGTCACCCTTGCATGGATGAGCTTCTAATGCACAAGAAGGCCCTCAGGGTAACTTTGGCTAAGTGCTTTCCCCCCTTAGAGCTGGGGGAAGACTCTGTTGTCTTCTTTCCTCTCTTGAACAGGTGTAAATGTAGCCATGAAGGAGTAGGGAGTGCTATTTTGATGTCAGTAATTTAGACATCATGTCTAAATGAGTTCAGTTCTTAAAAGAAAATGAAGTGGATGAGAGCTCAATTAGGTCAAAACTGAACTACTCCTGGTCAGCTTCAGGAAACCTAAGTACTGATCCCATGTAATTTATGCACTTCTGATTAGAGATAACCTAGGCTACTAAATACAAATACAACTGCAAGAGCAATTCTAGGCTCTCTTTCTTCAGCCTAGACTACTTCAGGACTCTACCAGAAGCCCATCCAACATTAGAAACCAGTGAAGAATGTGAAACTTGTTTGCAGAAATGTACTGCTGCTACTGCTGTGTATCTGCCTAGAAATACTTTATTTGGATAGTTTTAGACTACACTGTGAGCTATAATCTCCAGGCACTGACTGATACCATCAAAAAACTAGTTAACAGAGACACACCAGATATGTTTTCTTTGTTTAAAAGAAGGTATTTTTTAGAAGCACATTTAGCACGCTTCCTCCTTCGCTTCAGTAGAGCATGAATTTGTTATTTGTCAGAGTACATCACTAAATTCCTTTTTAGGAGAGAATTTTACGAACAGGAAGGATAAAAAGTGTGCAAGAGCTAAGCCTTATGTGGGGCTACCATAATTTTGGATAGCTAATTGGATTTATAATCGGCATTTTCACTTTCCTATTTCTGTGGCTGTAAAATGCTTCAGGTTAGAAATTCATGCCACAAATTAAGGTGATATTAGGCAGTGAGATGTTCATCCTGATTAAATATTTTATACATTTTCTTGCGTTATTTTCAGTGAGTTTTGTTAAAAAAATAATGTATGTACAAACAAAATAAATCACATATATCTAAAATATAATGTATATCATTTATGTGACCACCTGCTGCTAGATATCTTCCACAGCAAACACAGAGCTGAAGGTATTATTATAGCAAATTTCCAAGTTTCTTTGTCTGACACCCCTTTGTTTTTCCTGCTTTTCTGATCTGTAGCTGGGCAGCTCAGTGCTCAGACATTCATGAGTACAAACATCATGCTGGACACGAGTTTGCAGCAGAGCAGATGGGTGGATACAGCTCTCGTGCTGCAGCAATAAGGCCAAAAGGAAAGGAAGTGAAATCACTACATTGCTTCTGGTGAACATTCTCTTGAAGGAGCTTTACTTGGCAGAGCCATTCTGGCCCAGTTAGCTGGCAATGCTCTGCACTATGAATCCCTCTAAGTTTAGCTAATGGCTTATATATGCTAGAAGTCTATAAAGGAGGTCTATAAAAACTATAAAAACCCTATAAAAGCACGAGTGGTATGGAAAGGGCAAAATGATCACCATCTTTTGCCACACCTCAAAACTGACCAAAGGAAGGGAAACAGAGTGTACCTAAGAAAAAAATACCCTACAAACAAACAAACAAAACCCCAAAAGAATCCCCCCCACACACTGCACATTATCCTGAAGTGCACTACAAATTTAATAATATTTTGCAGCAATTCTTGTACAACAATGCCTTAGAAATCACCAGATATTCTCAAGTAACACTTCTACATCACTCAGACCATACCATCTACCTCACAAAGTCTCAAGTTCACTGAAAACTAGTACTTAATGAAACACTAAGCTGATGCATGTTTTCTAGTATTTTTTTTTCTAAAACAAATACACACACTTTCTGTGAAGCAACTGGTTTTCTAACCTACAGCTAGGGAGGAGGAAGAAGTGGGAGTAAGCAGACGCACAGCACAAAAAGGTATGAAAGCATTAAACCAAAGAGGTTAAATGTCTAGCAGACAGCAACTCCTTGTTTTGACTCACACGGCAGTCAACATTAAAAAAGAAGAAGGAAAGAAAAGAACAAACAAAACCCCCCCAGTTTAAATCCTCTTACAGCTGGTTCTCTCACAGCAGTGTGCACAGCCACAGTAGCTTCCCCAGCAGCACTTTCTGGGTAGCTGCTGCTAAAGCTCTCCTCCACAGCAGTTTCAGTTCAGCTTTCTTAGGGGAATCAGAGACTTCCTTACCCGCACCCATCCCTAGGAGACCTTGTGACACACACGGGGCTCAGGAGGCTTCCCCAAGATCTTCACAGGCCAATATGCTCTCTCTCACACATAACAATTACCAACATTTGGAATTAGAAGCAAAAGTAGCAGCAAAAATATACTCCTATTCCACAGGAGTATGGCTGGGTAGCAGAAGCCTTATTCTGGATGGCTATTACACAGGGGAACCTGTTCAAGTCCTCATGCTCTAGGATGAGCCCTAGGATTAGTTCCAGAAACATAACCTCCTCAGTTTATTTTTCTTTTTGTACTAATTCGTTGCAAATTAACATCTATCTGTACAGCATGACTCTTTTTTCCTGCAGACACCAGCTTCAGAGCCTCTAATGGGGTCCACGCTGAAGCAGGATGGGAAAACAGGAGTAGAATGTCTGGCTACCACCACTTCATTACTCTTTGGCACAGCACCGACTGCAGTGGAACATCACTACACTATGTAAATGTAATCTACTACAAATGGGACTAACTCTTACTATAGCATGCACCTATTAATAAAAAAAAAATCAGTACTATTTAAGAAAAGCTGAAAGTCCCTCCCCATTCTCCTCCATATTCTGAACTGATCAAGTATCTTCAGTTGAAGCTAAGTAAGGGCTAATGAAAACAGCAGCTAAAGCTCTATGGCTTGTATTGCAATTCTGCTCTGAAAAAGAAACTATAAATAGGAACAAGCAGAGATTCCCATGTCCTGTATCATAAGCCATCATTGCTACCTCTACAACATCATTAGTCTAAGCACCTGTGCTTACACTACCCAGGAAGAATATGCCTTCCCTGCATTTCTGGCTGAGCCCACTGTCAGAGACTGAAGTATTACCATTTATGACTTAACCATTTTCATGAAGGACTTCTAAAACTGTATTACAAAAGTGGCAGAAAAGACCACCACACCGTGAATGAGGCCCTGAGACCCTATACCTCTCGATGATAAAGATGAGATAAAGTAACAACTCGGGGCTGGGGACATTCACAGAGCACAAGCCTAACACCTTCGGGGTGGAGACCACAGCCCCAGGGCTATCAGCTGCCAGACCAGCACAGACCCTGGCACCAAAGGATGGGAGGCGGAGAGGTTTTGGGCAGGCAGTGAAAGCCCATCCTCCACTGTGCAAAGAAACCGAAGCTGAGGGGCCCCTTAACCCTGGGAAAAGCTTATCCACAACAGAGGGGCTGCCATGGCCCACCAAAGGCCCCCCCGCAAGAGGACCCCAGACCCTGCACCAGAGCACTGCAGATGATGCAACAGGTCCACAGTGTTGCAACGGACAGTGCCAAACTGGCCCCTGCAAAGGGGGCACCTGGGCATTCCCACCTGGCCCAAATGTATATTAATCCACTGAATTCTATACTTTTCGGCGTGGCAGCAGCAGCAGCAGCAGGGGACACTCACCACCCAGCAGACCAGATGGAGGGGAGCAACAAGATAGCACTGGGACCCCCAGAAGGGTGATATGCTTCCGCCTAACCCCTGTCACTCTCTCCCCTGTCCCCTCACCCCCTATGCACACTTCTTCCTCTTTGTTTCTTTTCTCTTTGCCTCCTATTAAATAAAAATATATGAATTTTTTGGCACCAACATCTAACCTCATTTGGTTTTAACCACGTTTTTTGGGTATATTTTGAACCTTCAAAGTTCTTTCCATTTTATACACAGAAGCTTAGTTTCCTTTGCTCTTCTGGGTTTAAACTGGATCGTAACAGCCCACTCAGTTATTTTTGGCCAGAATGGTTCCAGACACCCACAGGGAAGCAATCACATCACCCACTCCTCTCCTGCTCCACACCGCTGTTCTCCGGTAGCACCTTACCTTTTTTCTTCTTTGGTTGTTCGAATTCAGGAGTCTCTGGTGATTCAGCGTAAGGGTCTGGGGCTTGGTGAACTTCCACCACCTCAGGGATCCCATCGAGCGTGACTGACACGTGTGTGATGGGAGGCACCATTTCTTCCTCTTCGGTAGGGCCAAACATAGTTGCTTAAGGGAAAGGGACAAAAGGAGTATTTTTACACAGCCATGAGGGCTTTAAAAAGCTGGCTTTAGAGCACAAATTCAAACACAGAATAAAATAAAACTATGACACTTAAGTCCTTCAAGTGAGAGAAGACTAGTTTATAACTCAATATATGTGCCGACAACATTTTACACCAGCAGAAGCACTACTAAAACAGAACAATTTAATGACAGAACCCACCCCACAAAAAGCACAATTATCTGGTGATCACACATTCGTATTTAAGGCAATCTGCAAATGTAAGTGTTTATTCTTTTATCCTGACAACATAAACATCAAGCAAACAAAACACTGCAATCTAAACCATCCAACTTCACTGACACATTCCCTCTGTGATTTTTAACTCTCTCCTTTCCTGCTCAACTCTGGCATGGCAATGAAATCCTTCATTGCATACAACAGTGGATTTCTGATATCCAAACTATGTACATAAAGGCTATCTGGAAGTTATAAAAAAATCTTGCCAACTCCATGCAACCACATTGCAGAGAATCCCTCCTCCTTTCACAAATAAACCTGACAAATATAGATTGGATTTTCATTAAAAAACCTTACTCATTCTTTTTTCATCCAACATAGGATCAGGGGAGTCCATATTGAGAAGTGCTTCAGCAGCCTCAATAGTTTCCATTGTTTCATCTCCATTATGACAAGATGCTTCAACTAAAAGAAAGGGAGAAAAAATAATTCTTAAAAAGCTACAAACTAGACTTAAAGCTTAACATGATATTTATTCTTATTTCATTTCCAGAAAAAAAAGTTATAAATATGGTTTTCTACTAGATGAGTAGCAACAGATTAGCTGGGGAGAAAATGCACACTGCAATAATTTAATTTATTTAGTACAGTACATTTTTCAGACTGCATGTATAAAAAAACCCCAAACAAACCTAACACAAACCCTTTGTTTCTGCCTCATCTTTCTAACCCCTCTCTTTGCTGATCAAGCACATGCAGTAAAACATAACACCCATGAAACTAAGAAATATCACTACCACAAGCAATATTCCAGAGATTATTATTTAAAAACACAATATTGCTAACTTCTTATGGTGGTCCAATGTCTTATCCACAGAAAAACATGTGGATATGACACTTGAGGACGTGATTTAATGGTGAACATGGTGGTGGTTCTGGGTTGACAACAGGACTTGATGATCTGAGAGGTATTTTCCAACCTTAACAATTCTGTGGTTCTATGAATGGAAGTGAATTCCATAAATAAGAGATGCCCATCAAAACTATCCAATTGTTTAGCTTGGAGAAGAGACAAGAAAATATTCCACAAGTTCTATTAAAGACCATGTGATGTAAAGGTGTAACTGAAACCTCAACCACTCAAATTCATGGGAATTACAGGTAGGGCTAACAGTGCAGGTTCCAAGAACACACTGGAAAGCAAACATGAAACATGAAAAGCAAAATTTTTGACTTCTAGACAATTCCACATCAATCTTATGAGGGCAGCCATTAGATAAACCCAAAGCTCCTGAGCATTAATTAAAATGTTTAAGGTACATGTTAAGGTCATCTGAGGCTATAACAAAAAAATCCAATAAAATATCATTTTGCAAAATAACAGCTGTTCCAAGAAGATAATACTGGTTTAACTGGAAGAGTACTTTACCAGATGATTTTTTCAAAATAACTGTAGCATGAAAAATAACATAGATGGCAGTTCCTGGTACCATAGACATTTAAAACTGTGTAACACATTCTTTTAGAAATTACTGTTTGTTGAATGGAAATGCTTGGGCTAGGCTTCCCCATCCTTTGACATTAATTTGATGCAACTTTGGAGAATTCACTTGCATTTATCAAAGTGATAAAAAGGGCTGCATTAGTATTCCCCTCCCCAGGACACCAAGAAACCTCAGTTACTTTCACAGGCTTTACACCCCCTCTCCCTGTTAAGCTTTGAGAAATTTTGGGTGGGGCAGTCACATTAAAAGAAAAAAAAACCAAACAAACCCCCCCCCCAAAAAAAACCAAACAAAAAACCCCACCCAAAACAAAAAAACAAAACAAAAAACCAAAACCAACCAAACAAAACAAAACCCAAGGATAAAAAAAAACCCCACACTGACAGAGCAAGCAAGCATGCACGTAAAAACACAATGTAATGACCTTCAATATTTCTGTGCACAAAAGCAAGAAGTTTAGGCCAGACTTTCTATACTTCAACCTTAAAAATATCAGCAACAACAAAGCACCCAGTTCAATTAGCACTAAGCAATTACATAATTAAAACAACAACCAAACAAAAACCCCTGGTTTCATCCCAAATGTTTACAGCTTCAGCAACTGTATCATTATGAGGGCAAAGGCAAAGGTGAGTCCTGGCATCCATGCATCAGCCTCACCTCCTCCACCAGCTGTGACTTACAGAAGCCTCCCTACCTTCTGGATTTTTCCTCAACCTTAGTCCCACAATGCTCAGGCTAAGACAGAACAAAGTAGACAGGTTTTGGGAACCCCATATCAACACAGCAATTCACCCTGTTGTCTACAGGACCACTTCCACCCTGTATCTTGCAAAGACACTCAGACAGTTAAGGATCTGCACCTTCTGGCTGACATCTCCAAACAGTCTTAAGAAGAGAAACACAGAGCTGGGGAGGAGGATAGCAGGAAGAGAAAGTGAGTATGGACTAAGATCCTGACTTTGGAAGCCCTAGAGCAAGAGAGGGCAGCACATCGCCGACAATTTTGTCAGGCAGCTGACAGGCTCAGAAGCTCAGACCCAGGGCATCTCAGCCCCAAGAGCCACACAGCATCCCTAGGGAATGCCTGGCCATCTGAGGAGGAGACAGAACATGGTCAGCCCATTCAGCCTGTGGCCATGTTCATGCTTGGACTGGTGCTGGTGACTTCGTAACTTCTGGTTCTATCTGGATGAGAACTTCCCATATCATCTACCAGCATTACCAAGACCTCAAGAAAGATGTCACATCATACAAATATAAATAAATGCGCACAGCATTGCCAAAATAGCTGTTCTTAGTTCTGACATTGTTTGAATGGACAGGAAGGTTAACCTGCCGTGATCCAGCTCAGCCAAAGTCATGGAGCATGGCAGGCTTACATTGCCACATACAATTTAAAAGCCACTAGTGGTACCCCCAGATTCTCAGTGCTGCAGGCAGGAAGCAGAAAGCTGCTGCTGTCTGCTCTTTCCTCAGAGAGAGCTGCAGGAGGACCAAATCTGCTTGCTGCCTTTCAGCTATTAAGGTGATAGAGGAGAGTCAATTCTTCACTCTGAATAACAGCATGGGAGGAAGAGGCTACCAGCTTTACATCGCTGTTACACCATATGGCTAGAAGTTTACCATCCCTATCCAAGACTAATGAAAGGAACTTATAATAGCCATATAAATAATGTCAACTTAGAAATTAATATTATCTGATGCTCAGAAAAAATATAAGCACGTTAAGGAAACTTCCCAGCCTGACCATTCACAAGGCTCCCCAGCAGTCACACTCCCACTACCCCAGACTGCCACTGCTGGGACCAAAGCCCCCTCGCAACAGGCGGCTCCAGTGACTGACGTGTCCCCCTTAGCTCCCCACACACCCACTCCACAGTCAGACCAGGTTTCCTTACCACTTTGACCCCAGGTTTCCCATGGCAGAGTCTCAGATGTCTCATTCCATAAAGCCGTTTATTCACTTCACAGTAACACAGGAATAGCCCGAGATATCCCCAAGGTGCACCCCAACCAAGGAACCCCTGGGCTTTTATAGCCTCACGGTGCACCTGTGGGCAAGTTCTGGGTCCATCCACCTTGCAGCCACCGTCTTCTTCTCCGTTCCTATCCAAAAGATTGGCAATTCCCGGCTCCTACTGTCTCTCTCATTATTCACTGCCTGTCTGCCCCAGGTGCCACCTTGGTGCTCTTTATTATCCCAAAGGTTGGCAGTTCACAGCCTCTTGTCTCTGGCTCCCACCCAGAGCTCAATCTGCATCTCACTCTGCAGTTTGCCAGCAGAGCTACTTGGACCAGACATATTCCTCTACAAGCAGCAGCACTATCTTTCTATCCACAAACACAGAATGGCAAAATTAAGTTTCTTAACCACTCTAATGCTCTTGCCAACACCCCTTCAAGCATCTTCCGTGAAGATGACTTCACAAAGTGGTTGAAGACAAATTAATATTTCCCTGTAGCTGAAAAAACCCAGGGTTGGGGATTTTCCTTCCATCTCTGCCCCTGGTTCATGATCCAAACTTCTGTCACTTAACACATGCCAGGCTTCAGGCTTTTTTGATCACACAGCGAGGCAGCTGAGATTTATAAAAGGTCTGAAAAGGTTTTGGGAATATTGTTGGGTTAGCAAGTTGAATTACATGAACTCAAGAGCTAATACAAAGGTGTGGGGCACCTCACAGAAAAAGTGGAGGACCACCTTTTTGTCCCTTTAACAGCAGGATGCTCATTTGCATCACTCAACATGAGACAGTGCTCAGAGATAACCAACTCAGCTACCAAAGGCAAGCTGGTGTCTCTTATTTTAGCTTTTCTATATTTTTTTGCTGAATGGTATTCCAATCACTAGCTGTTATGATAGAGTCCCAGATTTAAGAAGAACTGGAATGAAATGGCATATTTATTACCCTTTGCCAAAGTCAGAGCTGAAAAAATGGGGCGGCAGGGGTATCACTTCTGAGAAGTATCAGATTTCAAACCTTATCTGAAATAGGCAGAAGATTTTTTTTAAAAAGGAAAAAAGGGGATGGGGGAGAAAAAAAGAGGAGACAAAAATGAAAAAGGAAAAAGAAGCAGGGAAGAAAAAAAATGGGTAAGAAAATGAGGAAAAGGAGAGAAGAAAAAGGGGAGAAAAAGAGAGGGGAGGGGGAAAACAACATAAAAGTATCTTCAAATTTTTTCCCAGGGTACTCTACAAGTTTTTGTTTATCTGAGCAATCCACAAACACAAGCCTCTGTATCTGCATGCCAGTTTCTGCCCAGTTACTGCAAATCCAGGTTCCCTATGAATTGGCATTAGCACAAGGCTTGCCCAAACATAGCTTTCTGCTCTGAAGTTATGCCTCTTGCGGGAAGTTCCCTACCTCAGTTCAAAGTCCTGCTTTCCCTACTCCTGTCCAGTGCCTTTTTTGAAATTTTTATACCACTTTGGGCAATTCTGTCCCACTCCCATTACTTCCATGGTGGCTGGCAGCTCTGGAGAGTGGGCAACACAAGTCCTTGTCCAGGCCAAGATAAAAGCTGTGCTAGTCACAGCTGTGTTTAAATTCACTGCTGGTTCTACTAGAGACAAAAACAGGGACTGCAGAGCTTCAAAATAATGGCAGAAGAAATCTGAAGTTGCTAAAAGAAGAAAGGGATCCATTAGAAATGGACAGATCCCCCCCCCTTTAGCAGAATAGCTGGCTGTTAAATTTAAGCACTTACCTTTTAGTATCCACTCTGAGCTGATTCTTATCTGACACTAGAAAACTGAGTTTAAAAACACAGGTATTTCAGGAGACCTGCAAATCACCATTTTCTTTTTTAAATAAGGCTTTACCAATTTGTAAAGAAAATTAACTCATTGAGGAGGTATATAAAAAACCCTCTCTGGTTTTAACCAGAGCTACAGGCAGCTGTGAATAATTTCTTTACAAAGTAACTGAAACCAAAACCAGTTTTTTTACAACTGGCATCTCATCAACTCACAATCCTCACAGATTAACACTGTGAAGCTCAGTTTCCACCTAACTACTCCTTCGGATTTCTTTGTAACAGCAGAAATGACCATCAAAGGTGCTGGGTTTGTGCAGGACTGCTAGAGATTCACAAAATGTACTAGGCAAATGTTACCAAACTTCAAAATGTTGCAAAATAACTTCTGAACTGGTTATTAAATACCATTATTGATCTATGAAAATGCACACTTCCATGTTTCCTATTCAGACTAGGGCACGGGACATCTAAATGCAAATTTTCTGTCCCTGTTCCCTCCGCTCCCCCCAGACTTTCTCAGTGCAGCCACTTCCCTGATCCCATGAAAACAATGCCAGAACAGGTGAACCACAAAATGACAAACTTTCATTAACTGTGGTTTTTAATAAATTAAACTCACCAGACATGACAAAGTTTAAAAAAAATTTATAACAAGAATAAAAAAAATGTTTTCAGGAATTACATAACCCAATTAGTTCCTCTTTCCTGTGCACCTTATATCAATAACTAGCCACATTAATATGATATACAAAGTGTAGCAAATTGTACCATCTGACAAGTTGGCCTAGAATTCTTCTGCACTAAACATTATCCCCTGTATTTTTCAGAGAAAAAATATTTCAATATTCCCTTCAGAGATAAAACTTCATTCAAACCCAAATACTTCAGTTAATTTTGTTAATCACCCTTTACTACATGATAGTTAATAATTTAAAATCCCATAAGACTGGCAACAAACTGACCATAAAATTGCCATCGCAGTTCTTGCAGGAGAAAGTGCTTTTAAAGAGGACAGTGATAAGGCACGTCTACCTTATTCATTACAAAAAAATTACAGCGTGAGCATTAACATAGCTAAAAAGCTGATTGCTGGCCATGTCTCAGCAGGGTTTCATGTGCAACAGATGTTGTTCTTAAGAGTTTTCTGCAGGTTATAATTTATATGACAGGTAAGTAATCACCAACATGTGGTAGCTGTGCTTTTCAAAGGCTGAAGCTACATCCTGTAGATGAAAAAACTTATGAGTGTCCACTATTCTTCAGACAGATCCCTAAAAGCCAATTGGCTCAGCTTCATGAGGCCTATTGCTAATTTCTGTTAATCTAGGAGAAAAGAGAAGCCCAGTGGATGACAGTCATAAAATAATACTGAAAAACTAGTAACTTTAAAAAACCTAAATCCTTCATATTGAGCAGTCATCGTTCAGTAATGTTTAGTCATAAATTATGGTGGTTTCAGTTTTGTTTTGCTGTGAATTTCAGTCTTATAAATATTTTAATGTGGAATTAGTACAGCCTTTACGATGTGTGATCCTCTCTCAAAGGCATAACGTGGAAGTGACTGAAATGACTGGTACTAACTTCAAAGAGCAAAACAACGCATTTCACTGTTGAGAGCAAACACGTCCACAAATAAAATCAAGAAGGAAACTTCAAAGAAGGGAGAAAAGAAAAAAAGCAGCTGAAAGATAGAGTAGGTGGGAAAAATCAGTTATGATAAGCCCCATTTCAGAGGCAGCCTACAGCAAGCTATACTTGAACCGGGGTCTCTTCCTCACAGCAGTCTTGCAGTTCAAGTAGGCAGCTGTGACCACAGCCAATGCTTGTCCGCAGTGGGCAGGGAGGTAACAGGGGTCTCCCTCCCCAATGTCCTCTCCTCTCCTCCTGTGGGGTGCCTTCACACCCCTGGGCCCCAAATTCTGCCACACTAGAGTCAGGCTGGATAGCTTCCTGCCAGAGACCAGGGGCTGAGCTAGCAGTGTTGCCTGCCTTGTCCTGAGCAGGAGCTTTCCAGCCACGGTGCTGGTCCCTGCTCGGCCTGCATTCATCCCCTTTCCCCTCTAAGGAAATCCACAGCATGCACAGGATGGAGACTGTGAAACAGATCATTAGTTAGCATCTCCTTCACAACAATCATTTCTGCAAAGTGGCAGCTCTCAATTTCTAAGCACTTTGCCTTTAAAAAAACCCAGATTTCTTGACCTACAATGGATGATGGGAAGAATACCATATTTGTCTGCCACCAAAGTATCCCAGAAACCCTTGGACACCATCAGTTACAAGGATTACATATTTTCAGTTTCTGGCAGCAATTTGCAAACCCTTCTCATGTGACCAGCAACCAAAAANNNNAAAAAAAAAAAAGGTTAACAAGAGCATTCACAAAAGTGGAGTCTCACAATTACTCATGCAAGTAAAAATTCACACACAATGTATTACAGTGAATATGGATTCACAAAAACGATTGCTATGAAATTCACACGGATGCATTAAATGGTGCTTAAGTAACACACTGGGGAAATGCCAGTTGTAGTGTGAATAATTAATATGAACAGCAAGTTGGCAAGAGGTCTCAACTTGAAATACTGTGTGAGTATGTAAAACCTTCTTGAATAATAACCTAACTTATTTGTATGGTCACAGTCTGTTCACAGATAATTCACTACTATGAAAAAAAAGGAGCCATTTTCATCAGATAAAACCATTTACAGAGAACAGCTCATGTCAATTTACTCTGTGAACTGTTCCTTATGTCAAATTATGTTGAGTTCTTATTTTGCTTTTAGTAGTAAAAGATTGTATCAGAGCATGTCTTTGGAAATAATGTCAAAAGCATGAATGAAACCAGCAAGCTGTCTCCATCCCTTGAGACAGTCCAGGTGTGGAGCCTAGTAGCTAAAAGAAAACTTCTCTGTAAAGTATCTACCCCACCTTTGACACTTTTTCTGCAAAAGTGCTTCAAATACATGCATTCAGTGAGGGGTTGTTTTTAAAAAATGTGAAGTATCTTTGAACTTTTCTCTTGAGAATTGTTTCTTCTTTGGGGCTACCTTTTCTAACAGAATTTAAAAAAACACATCTGTACTTTAGGTGTTAATCATGATTAGAGATCCAAAATTAATATTATGATGGGTATACTTACACCAGTAAGTCACGCTAGCGTGCACATTTTAATTTATAACTGTATACCCTCAGGAAGTTAAAAGCAGTACATCTACTCAAGCTGTATATTCTTGCTTTTTGGTATATATGTTTACTTAGGAAGGTACCACCTATTAAGTAAAAGCAAACAAAACATATGAAGAACCAAGAAAAATCTTGTTGGTACTCTGAGCAGGACTCTGCCTTAATCACTGTTGATGGGTGAAACTCTTCACCATTATCAGCTGTGCAACCGGGATTGCAAGCCACCTGCTAACAGTATTAAGGTCATTTTCTCTGTCTTGTACAGAATGAACAGCATTCAACACCACTATTCATCTTGCTCCCTGTTGCTTTTTGTCATTAAACTTTCTTCCACCATTAGTCACAACCATGGTGGTGCAAAGACATGGCACAGAGAGGGTTTTATTGCCAACCTGTGAGGGTGATATCATCATCTTCTATGATTTGCTCCTCTGCGACATCCAGAGAGTTCTCAGTGATCATGTCACTGGGCTCATCCACACAGGTTAAGCCAGAGTAGTTATGTAGGAGTTCTGCACTAGGAACATGCTCCACGATGACAGCTGGGAAAATAGATGGATCACCAAGCTGGGGGGTGGAGAAAAAAACAAACAACAAAATATTAGTTATATTGCATCCAATCTAACCACTTAATGACTAATACTTCAACAGACCAATACTGCACCACCTGGATATTAAACTGCCAGGAGCGAGTACTAAAGGCCAAGATGATTTTTAGCAGATGAAAGCAAATAGCAGCAGTGCCTCACCAGGAACCAGAGGCTGAACATTGCTGTAGTATCTACTGTACTGACTGTACTTCAGTACACAATACCAGACCTGCATGACATGGTTTTGCACCATTAAAGCTGACAATGCAGAGGAGAGGCACAACATAGTAAGTTCTAAACTTTGCTGGTAATAATATTAGGTGAGCAACTTGCTGCAAACACCTTCAGCTTCTGCTCTTGTCATCAAGCTGAGGGTGAAGGAGTCCTGGGGCTGTGAGGACTGGACAAAGCTCTCACAGGCACCAAATTTCCTGTGAGACACTATACTTGCTACAGAAGGAAGGGGTGTAACGGGTGGATGTAAGTGCTGTAATACGTTCCCTCTCTAATTCTTATGGCTTTAGTCATTTGAGATTACTCACACCACACCCCCTTGCCACTTTCCTTCCTAAATCTGCTTTTAGACATCATCCTTCTGTCTTGATAGTCACTTTGCATCAGGTACAGAAGAGAAGAGGCAGTTGGAAAACAGAAACCAAAATGACCAGTGATAATAACAAGACGCACACTCTCTGAAAAGGCAACCGCTCAACAGGAAGAGGTTTTCAGAAAATAACATGTACTACAGACACTGTATTTTCCTAAGTGAGTCTTTTAAAATGTCATTTGCAGGAAGAAAGTCATAGCAGACTGATAGTAGAACAGGTTCAAAGAAAGTCTAGTGTAATTCTAAGGTTCCCTCACTAGAAAAATAAAACACATGATAATTGTGTCAAGCTTAAAAACAAGAAAAAAAAACCCTAAAAAGTTGCTAAAACATATTTCTGAGAAAACCAGTATATGTACATTTGGTCCCACCCTCCACAGAAGAGCACAGATATGTATTGATCACAGAATTATAGAATGGCCTGGGTTAGAAGAAACCTTAAGGATCATCTAGTTCCAATCCTCTGCGATGGGCAGGGACACCTTCCACTATATCAGGTTGGTCAGAGTTCCATCCAGCCTGGCCTTAAACACTTCCAGGGACAGGGAATCCACAACTTTTCTGGGCAACCTGTTCCAGTACCCTTCCACCTTCACAGTTAAGAACTTTTTCCTAATATCTAATCTAAACCTACCATCTTTTAAGTTTGAAGTCATTCCCACCTGTACTGTCACCATATGCTCTCGTAAACAGTCTCAATCTTTCTTGTGAGCTCCCTTCAGTAATGGAAAGAAGATCAAGTAGGTTTTTTTAACCACACAAGTTAAAAACCCAAGGGAAAAAACCAGCTGTATGATTATGCCCTTGTTTAGGAATTACTCATCTCTCACTCTTGCCGCTATGCGCACCATTACAGACGGAAAATGGTATCAGCGCTATCTGCTCAACACAGACAACAGCTAGGAGAGTAAACCTCCCCTAGGGAAGAGTCTGGACGGTATGTACTGAAAGTAGAAAGTGCAATTAGAAGTTTTAAAAGGCAGTAATTACCACTTTAAATTGCTCTGTGTTTTGTAAAACATGTCTCAGCAAAAACTGTGGTAAAGGGCAACCAGGAAAAAAAGAACTTAAAAACAAAAATAGTATTTTAATGGGCTTCTATCATGGACAGTCTCCTAAACAATACAAGACAAGACAAAATAAAATGTCAACAAAACCAAAATTAAGAAAAAAGACCCAACAAATAACGACCCACTTTATCAAACACTTTTCAAAGGACAGCAATATCGTAGAAAATCAATAAAAGTGAACAAAGTGCAGACGAGTTAAAGCCCTCTTGTGCAATTCTTATCACCAGATGACAGCTGCATATCAAGTCAAGCAATGGGACAGCTGCTACCCCACACCTTTGTGGGCACCTCTAACCAATGCTGCATCGTGCTGGAGCTGAGAAACCAGAAATAATTGATGGCCAAAAGGTCTCTGCTTTTCCTCAGAAAAAGTCATGTTCACATTTTGCATCCTATTTGTTTACTGACCCTACCATCCTTGATCCTATTTGCTTCCAGGCAAGAATAAACAAATAGATTTGATTAAATAAAAGCTGCATCAATAGAAAAAGACAAAGCACTGTAAAGAGAGAAGAAAAATAAAAAACTACATGCATTAAAAAAAGTTTTATTTTCAACAATACATTCCATAAGCTACAAGGTAGATGATTCATTACAGCCTCATTCCTGAGATAGAATTATGTTCTAAAAATAGTTTAAATACTTCAGTTTCAGTAATATGCCACGAAAGATAACTTCTGGGATTTACATTACAGACAGCTGAGGTGCAGGCACTTATACATGAGCTAGGAACCCCAAGTTTCCTTCCCAGCCAACAGAGAGAAATGGTATTTCTAGGGTACCATCTCCCTGCCCAGTGTTAGGCTCCTGTGCTAGGGTAAGATGTCATGCCCTAAAAACACCTATTTCTCTGCATTGGCTATAAAAGGGTGGAGGTGCTGGGGTGCTTATTTCTGGTGGAGGCATCTGTGCCCCACACACTCATCAGCAAGTGGCCATCTTCCTCCTGCCATGTCTGCGCAGCGCGGCGTGCTCCTCTAGCCCCACTTCCACCCTTGCACCAGCTCAATAGCTGCACTGTCTGCAGCCACAGATCAAGTTGCCGGTGCTCAAGATAAGCCTTACAACATTAGCTTCTTCTGGAGAAGAAAATTACTCTGGCTCAGCACTGTCCTTCTCTAATGACTGATGCTTATACCACTAGCTTGGCCTCTGAGAGGACAAGTTGTAGAAGATGTTTCAGAATAATAAACAAAACACAGATAAAATCAACTGATTGTCACATGTTTTCAGATCAGTTTCTCAAAGCCCTTATTTATATTACACCCTACTTTGCTATGAAATCTAGTTACAAAAGCCCAAACATCCCTGTGTTTCTAAATATGCTTCACTACTGACCAATATGTTTCCTGTGGTACTGAACTGTGCTGTTTCATGCAGTTCAGCAGTACTGGGTTTGATCCATACAATCAGATCTGAACTGCTCTGCAAGATTAAACTGCATTTTGACCATGTCTCGGAACAACCATCATACACACACTCTGATACGGTTGCTGTGTCTGTCTGCAGGCAGAGAGACCCCTATGGCAGGGGAACACCTCTTCACCTGAACTCGGTGCTGGACTGTCCAAGGAAGCTGCTGACACACTATGCTTCCAAAACACTGGAGACGAACAGAAAAGCCTTCACTCACAGTAAGACACTCTGAGTGTGCTTTTCTTTAACTTAATCAGAGTTTTGAACTGGAAGAATCCGAGTAAATATCACTTCTGGTGGCCTTTTATTTTAAAACTATTGTTACACCTGCTTTCCACTCATAGCCTACAGTGGTACAATGTATGGACTTTCCTTCCTGCCATGGTTGTGAAAAGGAAAGAAGGGAACAACTTCTAATATGCTTCTGTTGAGAAAAGCATTCACACAACTGCAAACAAATTTAATTTGAAACGCATTTTTGTGGAAGTGGTCATTGCTTTTTTGTACAGTATTTGCAATCGGTTATGATTTCATTAGCAAGCTTTTCATTCTGTTTTGAAAGCTAATGCTAATGTACACAGATGTACACATGACTGTTGTGAGGTAATCTCACCTCAGTACTTCTATAATGTTCTTGATTTCACTGAAAGCGTCTGAATGCCAGTTGAGAGCCAAGCTAAACCTTCTACTCTGTTGTTTTGTAGGACACAAAAATAACTTGGTACACATTTGGAACTGCAAAAGAGCCCTTTTTTACTATGGCTTCCTTTGAAGCCACTGTGTAATGAGAATTACACACAGGGAAAACATTAAGAACTACAAGGTAGTAATTCAATTAACACAAATTAAATTAACTCTCTAATAGCAAAATCACAGAATCATTCATTTCTAATACAAACATGCTTCTATATGCCCTAGCAAAAAGGAAGAGTGCAAACTATCCCAAAGTTTAAAAAAAGTCCCAAGTCAAAGTGTCAGCAATGATTTTCAATAAATTGATAGAGACATACATAGAAAAACAATTTGTATATTTTCAAATTTCTCCTACTTCTGCAGCTTCATCTTTCTCATACAAAATATAGGTAAAATATGCCTTAGCTCCAGCAAAGCTTTGACTTGGCTTTAACCCATCTCTCATGTCTGCTGGACACATAAAGCAATTGAGCTACTGCTGAAACCTTCCCAAATCCTAGACACCAAACCCCTGTAGAACGAGGAGTGCAATTTTCATACAGATGCTGAAGTCTTTACCAATTCAGAGGAGTGTAAACTTCATACAGACACTGAAGTCCATAGAAAGTCCCACAAGCAGGTCCCTGAAAGCATTGGTTATGCTCCACAATCCCCTGAAAACTGAACCCCATCCTCCTCTGGGGGCTAAAGGCAGCAATCTTCCTTCCTGCTCTCTAATTCTTCTAGTGTGTTTGATATGCTGACAAGGTGGGTTTTTTTCTCTGAAAATTGTCTCAGGAACTGTCACCAACTGACAGAAGATCAAAACAGCATCCTGGTCATGGAAATGGAAAATAAGAAAGGGGATTTCTTCTGCTTTGGAGCTATTGTCTTCTCATACTACAGGTCCTTTAAGAATGGCAACCTGTCCCAGGAATACGGTGACTAGCTTCTAACTGGTGTGGAATAAATTTTGTACAAGTGAGTGATGAGTGGGAAGAAATGCATGCAATAGATAGTAGAAGGGAAAAGCTACATAGGAAAAAAAGGGAGAAAGCAACCTCAGGGAAAAAACAACTGTCTTTTTAACCAAACAACAGAATTCAGGCTCGCAATACAGATGGCCATTTACATTAAAAAAACAAACAAACAAACCCCCCCAAAAAAACCCAAAGAAAACACTCCAGAAAACTAAACAGAACTAGGCAAAGTGATCTTAGTGACTAGCAAACAGCCTTAGTTTTTCCCTTGCTGAAGATCCCTGTGCAGAGGCAGCTTCTCGACTCTAAAGGTGTTCCCATTGCCAGCATCCGAAAAGTGACCAAATTGCACAGAGGGATGCTGCAGGCAGACACGTGATGCTTGCTTTCCTAGGAAGACAACCTCATTATTTTCCTTAAAGTCTTCATAAAACTGCAAGTGGATATGGGGGAGGAACCTTCTGCAGGAGCTGGAAATAGCCAAAAAAATGCAGACTTTCATCTTGACCAGGCAGTTTAATCTTCCTGAAAGCCCCTGGTGATCTCACGGATTGTGGAAGAGCAAATCTAGGCATGAGATGATGGTGCAGAAGTCATGGCTCAACCTAAGGTCTTGAACTCCTCTTTATCAGAGGAAGGCAAGACAGAAACATCCCCCAGAGGTACAGAAGGGGTCTTCAGGCACAGGTTACTACACACATCAGAGCTACCTGAGAGAGTACAGTCCGACACAGAGCAGTCGTGCTGGGAACCATGTTAGCGATTTAATGGTTGTAATGATTCAACTTGTCCCTGCCACCATTTAAAACTTCCTACTAGGGATCTAGTCACTGTGGCTGCTTTTATTCAGCTTTTTAAATTAAGAACATCCTGATCAAATATCACATTAGCTATAAGTCCACAAAGGACTAAATGAAAAGGCATTGAGAGAAGAAGCTGCACATAGGAAGAGATGCAGGTTTAGGCAGCGACATTGACTCAAAGCCTGTAGGAACTCCTGCCCAGTTTTATGTGTGAAGTCTCTCCCTGTCTCCCAACAACAACAAAAAAAAAAAACCCAAACAAAATGAAAACACAGAAAGGAGGGGGAAAAAAGCAAACTCTCTATTTTAACCAGATCCCTGGCATGTACTAGAAGCCAGACAGGTTATCAGTAGCCTTAGCCCAAGCCACTTGTTCCCTTCTGAAAATTACAAGGATATTTTCATTCCATTTCTTCCTCAACACAGATCTACTATGTGGTAAATGAACCCTCCAAGAAAAACAAAAAATTAAAAAACCATTCTTTTCTAAACTGCAAAGGATAAAGCTGATAAGAGTGAGCCTTTCCCATTCACACAGGTCCATGTGTTAGAGCCCCTCTCACTGGCATCTGCGACTGACTGCTGAATGCTTACATTTGCAAATGGACTGTTCATAATTTATGGTTGTTTAACCAAGACTTAAAAAAAAAAAAAATTAAACAAAATAGCCATGAATTATGACTTCCCTGAAATACTGAGCATAGCTCCCACTTAGACCCCAAACCTCTCCCTGCAGCTGTTCCATGTCCCAACAGCTCTTGGCACAAGAGAGCTCCAGGCAAAGCTTTGACAAGAAGAAAAGTACCAAAGTTCTTACAATGCCAGCTTGTGGGGCATTGCAAAAATAATTATCCAAAGATGTGTTAAATGACACCTTTTGTACATGATGAAGATCCAAGAAAAATGCTTTTGCCCAACACAGAGCACTTACAGAGCTAAAATTCTTGCAAAGTACACAAACTGTGTTATCCATCCCTAAATACAACTGATCTAAGAATTTAAAAACTTTAGGAGTAGCAATAGCTCCTACATGGTAAGAAGCAGGTCAATCAAGTATAAGCAAGAAGCAGACTTTTTGGGCTGATGTACTATGAACTCTTAGCCAAACTAAACCTTGCTCCAGCTTTCCAGGTCTTTGCCTGTCCAGGACTTCTCTTCTACAACTGAATATTTAAGATTTACCTTCAGGCAGCCGGCTAGCTGGCTACCTGCATCTTTGATATCTGAACTATATGAACCCAGTGATTTAAAAGGAGCTTGCATCTGACTGCAGCAATGGACTTCCTGCTGTGCACCCTCCATCTCCAGCCTTTTGCATCTTTGATTTCATCACCTTTAGGATATGCTACAGGACATCTTCTTTTCTTAGACTTCATCTAGAACAGAATTTAGTGGGGTTATGAGATAAATATCAAGGCTGAGTTTGTTCTGAAGCTAGACAAAGCTCTGTTTAGGAAGTTTTCACTGTCCTGTTGAGCGTTCTTGAGTATTTTTGAAGTTTTTCAGGTGAGCATCTGAAGAAATTGCATGAAGCAGAACACACGGCTAAGCAGAACAAAACCACATCTTCTGGCACAACCCCTCCCAGTACATGAACCCCACACTGAAGCAGCCCTCCCTACCTCAATTCTCCCCTCTCCTATTGGCTTGTAAAGTAAAGCCAGTAATGAACAACCAGTAGAGGTAATAAGTAAGGGTCGTTTTCGACTACGTTTGTGCAATTCCCATATCTAAGTCCCCAGGCTACCACAAGCTCTGGAAAAATACAGGGAAGGAAGTTACATTACTAGTTCCACCCAAAACTGAGTTAGCACTTTAGACAGACAACACTCAGTTCATTGAAATGACCGCATGACTCTGACAGCAGAAACAGGCCAGTGACCCAGCCAGATATTAGGCCATACAGAAAACCAGAGACAAGACTATAAAGCCAAAAGTGGGGTTTTTTTAAAGAGAGAATAAATGCTTTTCACATCAACAAAAGAGGAACAGTTTGTCATGGCACTTAGCCTTTTAAGAATTGTTTCTCCACAGTACTCAAGACACCTCATTTCTTGTTAATAAATGCAAGCTCTAATATTAACCACCAGCTATAGAGAAGTCGCATGAATTTTACAATAGGAATCCTACACTGAAGTTTCAGGACTCACAGGATGTGGTTTAAATAATCAACACCTAACTGAGAGTCTGCTCAGGTAGAAACAGACATATTTTCCCTGAAGTGTAAAAGAAACCAATTTAAATTACTTTCAAGCTTATTTCTGAATAACCAGCATGCAGTAACACAATTTAGAAACCAATCTGTAAATAACAGTGAGCAGGTACGCACTGCCCCTTCCAACCACCTGCAGTGTGACCATTACTTCTATTCAGAATTTTATCCTAGCACACTAGAAAAGTTGAAACTACTATAAAATACCATAATTTTGGGAATTCTACATCACACATGCATGGCTTCTACTGGCACAAATCAGCAAAACAGGAAAAACATTTTTGGAGGAGGATGCCTTTGCAATACAGCAGAGGTTGTAACATTTGAACTAATTTCTGTTCTGCGCATGCAAGTTACAGGAAACAACAGGAAGCTTTTGAAACAGCACAAAGATCTGCAGCAACAATAATGACCTCAATGTTTCCTTTTTGTGTTTTACACCACATTTTTTCCTTGTGTTTCATAATACTCTTAGCACCAACTTGTACAAATATGGTTTCTTACACTGTCCCATACCTGCTGCTCATCCTCCATGACGTTGCTGGCAAATTCAAACACAAGCTCATTCTGCTGTACAACTGCTGCCATAATAACGCATTCCCAGGTCTCAGCTCCACATACAAAGAAAAATGTTCTTGAATGGGAAAGAACGGAGAACTTCACTGAGGTCCAGCTGGGCAGAAAGGCAGGATCACAAAATGAATCGAGTATCGGTGTTCGTATTTCTTAGATCATCAGTGTTCCTGGGTTCTTCTCAAAGCAAAACAAAACAAGGCAAATCCTTTCCTGAGTTGTTCTTCCCACCTAGACAGCCTTTACCACTGTGGAGGGAAATATAAAAAAATTATCATTAAAAAATTATTGCTTTAGCAATATGAAATAGTAGCAGTGGCAATAAAGCTTTCCATGTATTATAACTGTTCTATCTACGTCCAAGGAAGTCGGACACTTTTGTGTCTCCAAAGGTATTACTTTTACTGATTAATCTATGTGAACTTTCATTCCCTGAAACAGAACTGTTTCAGGAAATAAGACATCAGTTTCAAAGTGTTTCATTTTAAAGCATGAGACTAAAGAAAAGTTACAAAAGTTAACAAAAAAGAAAATCCTTATTTTCATTTGATTCAGATATGCAATTTTGACATTCTTTAGTACCTCTTATCTTCACAGTTTATTCAAAGTAAAAATACAAAACTCAGACTGACCTACTCAGTTGTAGGATATCCCAAGTATATCACATTTCTTCTTCACACACAGTTCAAATTTAGCAAAGTTGTTGTTTTACAAGTAAAAAGATCTGGATCTTGAATCCCCATGTCAAAATGATGAAACCAATAAATAAATTCTTTGTACAATCCAGAGAGTCTCCGTGTTCCTATATGAAGCAGATCTTCAGCTTCATGTTAAAAACGCGCTGTAAACGTACCCTTATCTCTACCAGAGGCTCGCAAGCAGCCGGAAGGAAACAGCACTGACCACGTCATGGCAAATTAGAACCGGCAAAAAAACTGCACAGTACAAAGAAAAAAAAAATTCCCCAACTACAGAATGTAAACAGCTTCAGTGAAGGGATGTGTGCCCACCGCTCCCATGTTGTCACTTACTCATCGGTGCCAAAGGTGAACTCAGTTAAGGTGAGCTGACCAAGCGGCTGCTGCACCGCCTCTGGGGAAAGAGGCCAGCGCAAAAAGCACTCTTCATATACAACTCAGGTGACCCACACATTAATAAAAAACCCTACCATTTGAAAACAATAACAGAAACAGGTGTCTAAAATTAGGAACCTAAGGTGTATGCTGGTGCCTAGGAATTTAAATCCATACATTTTAAAAGAAGCAAAATGTATGGTTCCTAGTGTTTTGAGCAAAATTCTTTAAATTGCCTTTGATTAAGAGCTGCTGTGACAAAAGAATAAGGAGTAGAGGTCCAACATGTACCCAGCCAGAGTGAGACCCCAGGAAAACCAACTTCAGTGCCACTGGTGAAGATTAGCACGTGCCTTTGTAAAGGAGGTTTAACTTTGCTTTGTTTTTGCAGTAGGCTGAAACTCAAAAAAATGAAGAGCATCTTCCTCTCCCCAGTGCCAAGCAATTTAATTAGGGAGGATCATGTCAGAGACTTGTACTCCTTCACTCTAGGAAATGTAACAGCTGTTTTTCCTATATAGATTGTGGTATTCCCAAATTCCTAAGTAGTGAAGGCAAAGCATTTAGGCATTTAAGTCACTAGATCCTACACTTCTAAGAAATCAGGAAACCCAAGATTATGCAAACAGGGGAACCTCCCCAACTTCCAAAGCATGTTCTAATTAGCTGTTAAAAGGTTTGTAAGAACAGCCACAACCTCAGCTACAGAATATTTGCTTTAAGGAGAGCTGCATGCATGAACAGAGAAGGATGTGCTGTAGGAACTATGACTGTTCAACCACAGCACTGGCCATTTTACTGGTTGACTTGAATAGTTAACAAGGCTTTCTCCATACTTCAGCAGGGTTATGGCACTAAAAGCATTACATGCAACCATATAATCCTGGGTGACTTCCTTAAATCTAATTATTTGGCCTTCCCTTTTAGAAGATGTGGGTACCATTAGGAAGTAGACACACCCTGGCAGCATAGTGGGACTAAGCCCAACTTGTCCCATCCTAGATTCCTACCATCCTGTATACCAGCCCGAAAATAAAGTACATAACTATGTAATATATAGTTTCATACTTCCTACAGACAGCAAGTCAAGTGCGTCAGTCTGTGCCAACAGGGATATACCAACTTTTTTAGAAGAAAAGACAGGTACCGAAATTTATTGAAGTACAACTTCTATTTTGGTTCTTGCTTAGGGATAAATTGTAAGTGTCCAACAAGACTAAGTACTATTTTAAGTCACACCCTCTAATCAGTGAAGAGCCACTTCACTGCAAAGGATCACAAGGCAAACATGGAAATACAAGAACCTACTCAGTTGTCCAAATGGAGACTTCTGTTTAAATGGGGGTAAAGCTAATTGTCCAGAGCCAGAATACTGCAAGGGCTTATAATCATGGCCATTACACTGACTGAAGCCACATGTATGAACAAAGACTACAAGTTCTAAGACCCAGTAACTTTCCAAGGTCAATAACAATAGAGTCAATGTAAAATCGGGATAATGTTGGAGACACAGGCTACCTGGTAAGCTCTTAAATATAAGGAAAACTGGAGGTGAAGCTACCTTAAAAAAATTTAAAAGTTCCCCATGTGCACTGGGAACCGACATTTTTTTCCATTAGTGCCAGGTTATTCATTATTCTGTAAAATATTAATATTTTACAGTAGATACTACAATACCAAAATGTACACTAAATGTATAAGATCCAAAAGCTGTGGCAGTAAACTTACTAAAAGCCATGAAGAAATATTTCCTTACTTTTTATTTTAAAAAATAAACAACAAAACTCTCAATGCAAAACTAATTATTGTGATTTAATATCATTTAAGAGACTGCAGCAGCATAATACATTTGATCCACACAAACACTACTTAAACAATCACATTTTATGCTAACATGAAATTCCTAATCATCTGATACCACTGTAAGGACAGTCAGTAAAAGCTGTTTTACAAATTCTGCACTGCAGTGGTGTGAGACTGTTCCTTCTCCCCTACACCCCTTCCCCAAAACCACCAAGGGCCTATAAACGAAGTCAAATGATACATTCTTCTTACAAAAGAAACATCTAACCGCAAGGTTAGTACCAAAGCCAAAGACTCGTGAGTGAACAGGCTTTAGTGAGCTTTTATATCTAACCTTATAAAGGTAAGGGGCTCAGACTATTATTGTTTGCAGGATATTTTTCATTACTTCTGTAGCAGTATATAGCAATAGCAAATGATCTATTGGGCAACAACAGCACAGCAGAATAATGCAAAAGTGCTTTCCTTTAAACCCATATTACTTTCTCTGCCATATAGAAAACAAAAGCAGCTTTTCACAAAAGCCAGCAGAATTCTAAACCAGCCATATTTTCCTCCACATCT
The DNA here is from genome assembly GCA_013400735.1 of Pomatostomus ruficeps. NCBI lineage: Eukaryota > Metazoa > Chordata > Aves > Passeriformes > Timaliidae > Pomatostomus > Pomatostomus ruficeps. The sequence goes on along the minus strand of VYZT01051424.1, from coordinate 47,324 downwards.
ATTTTTATAAACTGTGCTTTCATTATTCCAGCTACCACAGCGTCCTGCTGTCTATAGGCTAACACAAACATGATAATTGTTTTTGCTATATAATGCCGCTTATCCCCTGCCTGATTTTACATACATCTGTGAGTAGAAAATAAGTTATTTGCAAACAGCATAAAATGTGGAAATTGTATTCACATGCACAGTAAGCCTGACTACAAACTAACAGTCCTAGGAGAAAGGGAACCCAATATTTATTATCATAAAATTTACATCAAATTTTCAGAACTACAGAGGAAGTAAGGTTTTGCTTTCATTTTTACTAATTGCTGTACAAACATATTATAAAAAACAGCATTAAGACACAACAATAGAAAAAAATCTTAATTTTGCTCAGTCCTTGAAAGTGAACTCAAAAATAAATTATTTAAATCCCCCTGGAAACTCCCCTCATCCACTGATTTCAACGTCTAGAAACAAGCTCCTCCATCAGTCTGTCAAAGAGCACACAGTCAGTTTAAGCTTTAGCAGATGCTACTCTGGTATCCCAGAAGATGCACTGTAGTCCTAGACATCAGCTAGACATCGTAACTTTTCCCCCACCACTATTCACCATTTACACCCTCCAGTTAGTCCTACCCCTGCTGAGCCAGTTCAACAAAGCTTGTAAGAAATACCTCCAGAACCAACATTTTTGGTCCCAATGGTGAAGCTGCAATACTGCAATTAGGCTTCATGTTGGAATCCACAAATTCTCCTTCAAATTCTGACAATATGACCCAGTATAGGCCATACTACCTCAGCATTCAAGCACTGTAATGCAGAATACCAAAATAAGATAATGGCACCACACTGGAGCAGGTGTAGCAGGCATCAAAGTACCAGGCAGAAACCCAAAAATTTGCTAAAGGTCAGCTATGAGCTTAGAATACTTAAGTTCTTGGTATTGAGAGCATCCCAGGTGAGCTGAAAGATGCCTCCAGCAAGCTACTGGATCCAGTCCCACTTAGGGCTACTAAAGATTAGCGTAATCATCCTGTACTGCCTTTCTCATGAAATTAGTAAGATCCTTCATACATTTAAAATAAGAACCAGCTTAGCTGCTTTAAGATTCAAGTGCAGATCTGAATTCTGAGTTACTGATGAAACAGCTCCACTCACTCAGCACAGGGACAAATCACTTGAGATGGGAATTTCCCATTCATTTCCTAAGAAAGGCTGAGCATTAGCTCTAGTGTAGAAATGACAAAGTCGGGGCTTAACAGAAATGCAAAGCTGAACACTCCCTTCTCTACACCATCTTGGATACAGGAAAGAGAGGGGAGTGAATGACAGAAAAGGGAAGATTAAAGACATCACCTGGAAATCTTGAACAGAAGGACTGACAACCATCTCAGGTGAGGTCAAACACATGGATGGTAACCACACCATTTCACTCAAATTTCTAACTCCATTCTATCAGTGAAGGTTAAGGATAGTTCAACCCAGAGTCATTTCACCTTCTGAAGAGTCACATCCCTTTAAGATAATGTACAAGTATCATCCTAGAGTCAGGTTTTCTTAAAAAGGAGGGCAAAGCTGAATGATATCGCAGTTCTCTTAATGCAGAAATCCCAGGCGAACAATGATCTTGATATATAGTCCACACTAAGCATAAATGTTAACAGTTTAGTATTGTGTCATTCTTCATGGATTAATTTTTCCTATTCAGTAATATTACAAATTTGCACAGGACAAGGGCTTTGAACCACGTTCTTAGACTTGGGGCATCTAAAAAACAAATTAATATATGTCACTTGGCACACAAAGTATCTGAAGGCTCAGTATTTCAACTGCTCACATAAATTAAAGGAGATAAAAAACCAACATGGTAAGAGGGTAGCACTGAGGAAGGAAATAAACAACATAAGGAACAGACTCAAACCTTCTAAGAGCATCCACGCTGCCTAGGGCAAACTGTGCAAAGGGCAGCTGACATAATAAAAGCCAACAGAGTGACCTTTGCTGAGCTTTCATTAAGGACAAAGAAATCATCAGTATCAATAAATCCCTGTTTTGCAGCCCGTCTGGAAACCAGCCTGTGTCACCACAGGCTCTCAGTGCATATACAGCAAGGGGGACAGAGTAAGAGGGTTCATCTGTTAAATACAAACAAGCATAAAACCCAAAAACAGACACACAATTCAGTCAATATTAAAGAAGTTAAATGAACCCACTCGACATAAAAACAGATGTTTACTCCAAAGAGAGCAAAAAGCACAAAGGCAAGCAACAAGCTCTTTGCCATCACACACCAAAAAAAAGAATCACATTTTCATCTTTTTCTTTGCAATATCTCTATTAGCCTGAATATTTAATTTGAGGCAAGATTTCTTTTCAGACTATTAAGTAATGGCTCCAGCACTGTTTACAGACTCCCCCACCCCTGAAAACCTTTTTCTTCCAATCTTCCATGTTCCCTCTTATTTTTTTTTAAGTCCCTTTTATTCAGCACATTTATGTAACACAGCTGTTGTACACAAACCCAGCAACCTGGCAGACCACTGCTGGGAAAGCTGAAAAAAATTACAGCATGGTTGAGGCTTTTCTTCCTCTGTATCCTCTCCTACCAGCGTGTTCAGTCTGTCAAGGCAGCCCCAAATCAGTGTAAGTGTATAGATGCAGAGCACAGTAAGTAATTGATTTATGCTGCAGCAACAAAAGATCAGCCTACCACCAACAGGCAGGCCTAAAGAGTGACCCAAAAGATACTGAGGCGAGACAGGCTCTCCCCAGGAGAGAGCTTCAGCTTACTACTGAAGCTCCTGAGCTTCAAAATAAGTATCTGAACATCTGCTAAGAGCAAGCCTACCTAATTTGATCAGACAAGAGAAAGACCAGCCTGGGCTTTAGTCACCTCTCTGCAAATTGCTTACTCTAGCAAAGTAGAGCCAACTCCACAGGAAAAGTTAGCTGGCCTAAAGCAAGGGAGCAAGGACACTCCAGGGGGAATAGAGGGTCCAAATCCCTCTCCTGCTTCCCCACTCCTCATGCATGAAAATAACTGAATTTTGCATTTCCATAGATTGGCTGCATAGTATAAGAAGAGGTTAAGGAGATGGGACATGACAACTCCATCCCACCTCTCCTCCCCAAATCATGTGAGAGATTGGACCTCTTTTCTTCCTTGCCTGCCAGCTCCCAGCTCTCCTTCCACCTCCAGCCCCCAGTCAAAACTGTTTAGTGGATTCAAACATCATTTTGCAGCTGCCCAATTTTTTGCACGTTAGACACCTAAAAGAAAATATACAGGTATAAATTTTTAGAAGTGGTTATGTCACCACCTGGTGACCCATACAGCTTTGAAAGTTTTCAGATTGAATTTGGGTTACTGAATCGTCAGGTCACAGATAAACCACTTACTTCAACTACAGTTGGACAAAAGCCACATAACTTTGCCTCACTGCACAGCCCCTACTCTACCTGCCTGCACTTACACATGGACACAGGCACACGAACATCAGCTGCAGTTGCATGAACACGCTTTACACCCATGTGCACATGCATCACATATGCATCAAAGCATATGTATGAAATGTGTGCCCTTCTACTGACTTGACTTTTAACTTTTGGTGCAGCTGTTTTGCCTACCAAAGATTTTAAAAAACCCCACAATCTCCCACATCTCTGTACAACAAGGGGATACGCAGAAGTCCTTCTCGGCTTCCAGTTCAGACACCTCCACCTACTGCTGCTCATCAACACCCCAGTGCTGCTCGGAAAATATTTTGCTTGATCTTCCCCTCACCCACTGAAAAGCCAAACAAACAAGATGAACTGGCCCCCCTTGAAAAGGAAAGTGTCCCCCAGGCAGTGCATGGGGAGATCACAGAGTTTGCTAACCCTGCAAGAATTCCACAGTCTGTCTACCAGCAAGGGGAATAGAGCTGCACCAACGTCTCAGGGCAGCATGAACATCTTGGTCTTGGAAAGCTAACATCTGAGCATAGGTACCGTCAAAAAGGAGAGAGGGCTGTAGGTCGGGCCTCCACCACCTGAAAAATGCTGGCCACAAGCACATGGTCACACTGAGCTCCCTGGCAACCAACAGCGTGACTGCCTCTCTTTCTAAGAACTTCTCTGCAGGGCTATCTAAAGGTCTCTCATCCTAACAACCATCAGGTTTTGTTATGGGGAATATTTCTGAAAGCACGGCCTTGTTTAGCAATGTAGTATGGATCCAAGGACCAGCTGAAACCATAACATTCATAGCAAAGACCTGCTTCTCCTCTTGCTGCTGCATAATGGTGCACGTGTATGCTAATATCCAGTAAATCCAGAGGCTGGGAAGTGTGGCTTGCTGGTCCAAAACTCTTGCCAGTCACTAACTTGGTCTATCCCTTGATTCTGCCATTTGTAGTTAATTCATCACTATTGGTAAAGAAAGGAAAAAATCAGGTGATCATATTTCCCAGCCGATAAAATGAGAACAAGGAGACATTCAATTAAGTAAAGAAGGAACTAGTTTTGAAAGGATGAAAGGAAAGCAATTAAAAATGCATCAGCCTAGATGTACTTGCTCAAACTCCTTGCTACAGACATGACAGAAGTCAAAAGCTTAAGAAAATTGTAAAATGTTTTAAAAACAGCTCAACGTAATTAGACCAAACCAGCCCCATTACATAATGATTTCTTTTTAAACAATGGAAACGAGCTGTCTTAACACAAAACAAACCTTCAGTAATGCAGATTGCAATCACACATCCCTAAATGCAGGATTTTGCCATTTTTTTCCTGTTAACTGCTCACTTCTGGACTCACATATTCTCCACCAGAAAAACAGTAATATATTAAACATTGCAAAACCAGAATAGATGGACTAGAAGTTGGATATGACACTGCAAGTGTCCACTTAGTCTAGGTCATCAAGAGGTAAGTGATACTAAATGGAGAGAAAGGAAAACAAAAGATCTCTCATTACTTCCTCTTCTACAACAATTAGTATATGCTATTTTATCCAACAGTAAATTTGCAGAGACAGGACTGGTTTTATGTCTTGTAATAAGAGAACCAAACTACCAGGATTAATAAGCAACTTTAGTATCAGATATACCTTACTATTTTTACACTGCACAAAATCTCAAAAACTTGTTTTAAAAAAAGATACTGAGAAAACAGCAAATTGATGAAATCCCAAATCTGGTTCAGAAATTTCTGCAAACAAAATTAATTATTCCAGTGACACAAAAAAAATGTTTTAAAAGGCACCTTTAAGTGGTTTCTGGCATTTAATAGCATATTTTATGGAGCATTAAGACCACAAGCCTATAAGCATCTATACCAATAGAGCTGCAGATAAGTCAAATTTCACTGATTTCCAAGGGAAAGATCTCAATACAGAAAGAGTTGAAGGCCTCAGCTCCAAGACAGCTAAAACAGGATATGAGGAAACTTGTAAAAGAGGGGTGGAGGGGGGAAGAACTGTTTGACCCTGAAAGATTTTGCTCTTTTGATTAACACATACACACAGGAGAATGAAGTAGTGGCAGTGGGAGGAACAAAGATCAGAGAAATGAAGTATAATTGCTTTGGCAGGGTGCCAAACTTCACAAATTACCAGTTGCCAGTTTGTGCCCAATACTAACATAAAACTGTCAATTGTTCCCTAAAAACTATTTTGCCTATAAATTAGTAACACAGTCATTATTTTTAAATCACCTGCAGGTAAAAGCTAAGTTTACAGAGAGAAATGGATGGCCAAAAATAGTATTTTTTTTAGCTGCACTACAAACAAACACAGAACATATATATATATATATAAAAGAGGAAAACAAAAAATGAGGCCAGCAGAGATCAAGTTCAAGTTAAAAGTTTCTTATTCCAGGCAACCTCTTCCAGCCAAGCGTCAGTAATTCTAGATCAGGGAGTTAAACTCCCACAGGACTTCTTCATCACTCTGCAGAAGTTGCTACAGGACCCAGCTCAGTAAAAACCCCATTACAACTTCTGCAACACAGGTTTTTAGCATTCTGTGGATTTCCTTTTGCAATTAGTTTTTTAAAAAACTTTTCTAACTGGACTGTCAAGCGCAACAAACAAAATATTTTAATAAGTTCAAAATTACTCTGTGACGTTGCCACAGAAATGCTGTGTGATTTGCATTCCTATGTTGGACTACTTGAGCAGTTCCAGAAATCTGAATTTAACTGACATGCACCAGCTAGAAAGGGGCACAAACTAAGTCACACAGAACCCGCTGAAGCCTCCCTTCTCCCAAACTCACAGATCAGGACTTCAAGCCTCAGTTTGGTACTTTGGTCATGTCGGTAATGTGTATGTTCAAGGTTGCATTTGCCAAGTGCCAGGTTGAGAAACATAAAGGGTCTTACCTTTGCAGAGTCTTTAAAAATCGGTATGAATACCAAGCAGATTAGGCCACGTTTCTGTTGTTTGCCTCTCATTTGCTGTCAGCTGTCAGCAAAATGAACAGTCAAAAGCCTCTGGAGCAGGCTGGTATTAGTCAGCTAGACTTGAATTTCCAGTTCTTTTACATTGCTGTCTATTTTCCACCATTAGGTTAGCCTGTCCTACCCTGGTATCAGATTACACGTTGCCAACATCTATAGCACCTTGCAAAACAGTCGAACATATCACATACCTAAGTCTGCCTATACCTGTTGCCCTCAATGCTTAACCCTTTCTACCAACAGGACAAACATTTATTCTAGAATGTATCACCTACATTTGCAGCGGAGGAGTAATTTTTCCTTCTTACCTCACAGCTACAGGATGGAGTGGGATTTCATTTTAGGAACTGCAGAATACAGGAGGGCTACGCCAAGAACAGAGGCTCCAAGATACCCACAAGAACAAACCTGCAGACCCTGCCTCCAATGAGAACCCTGGTCTGGAAGCACTTGCCACTTATTTCAGCAGGTCTGAGAAACCCCAGTCCGCATTCTGGGTTCAAGATCATGTAATAACACTAATTCCTTGCTTCCCCTCAGACCCTGCTGCTAGAGCAGGAGGCAGGCAGGCGTGTTCCCAGCACGTGACCAGCATGGCACAAGGAGATGGTGCTTCCAGCCCACGGCTCTCCCAGTACCACTGGCTTCCTTCTGCCCTGCCAAGACGTCATGCTGCTCTGGCCTTGGCTCTTCCACCCTCTCCCTGATGGCTTCTAGCCCAACTTCCCTTTCTGGAAGGTGTCCTGCTAACCCAATTTCCACAGACGAGGGCCTACAATATAGATGTAGTGGCAAGTCAAACCCTGCAATGCTGGAACAAAAGGAGCAGTGATTTCCCTCTTTACACAAGATGCATGGCCATCCCATGCTTCGGAGCACTGCACAAGGTATTTCATGTGTTCTTGTATGACAGGTACCTTAGCTCTCTCCTACATGCTCATCATGCATCTTGGACTTAAACAGAGTTTAAACTAATAAATACCTATATTTTTACAACTCATCCAGGGTTGTTCAGGCATGCTCCTTCTTGGGACCAGTGGTCCATTTTGCTCAAGCTGAGAATATAAAGTGATACACCATTACACTCTTAGAAGCAAGCTAACTCAAGAAAGCAGAAATGAAACACACAAGAAGAACTTTAATTACATGCTGCTTTAACCTAAATCTTTACTTAAGTAACTTTTACTCCTTTAGATAAGAATCACAGACCCAATCAAGACAAAGCAAAAAATAAATGGCTAAGAGGGCTTCAGTAACAGTGTACAGTAGGTGTAACGAGAAACAGTACAGCCCATACCACAAAGCACTGCAACTAACACTTATCTATAAGCTGCTCGAACCCAGCACTAAAAAAGTGTTTTGGTCTTCAAGAGATTCTACTCTTTTATAAGAACACTTTTATTTATATTTAAGTTAGCACTGTGGTTAACAATGACACGAGGGTAAAATATAGATACATATATCAGATTTTCTGTCTTATTTATAAAGCTTATCAGTTAAAACATGTTTTTGCAAACCATGTCTGAAGCTTTTTAATCTGCCACAAAGATCCTCATTTAACTTTACCCATATATATAAGAAATTAAGTACTCGGTCAAGCATTTCCAACTGGTATACTGCAGGAATTAATCAGGGAGAACTTTTGCAGCAGGCAAGAAGTCACCTGTTTTCTCCAATCTGTAACCAGTCAGAGCACCCATATGGTGCTCCAACACACACCTTCCCCAAACATCCCCAAAGGTCCATTTTGTCACCCATTCAGTCACAACAACTGAAATTAGTTTTTTTTAGAAGTTCTATCTGAAATAGCGATGAGTGAACTAAGGCAAGTAGTATTGTGAATTTTTTGGTTTTAAGGTCTTGAAGAGTCCAGCGCTATTTCTAACACAGGCATGGATTTATTCATGGGACTGGGACAGGAGCGACAAATCTCCATCAGCAAATCTCTTGGAAAAATTAAGGCACATCTCCTATTGTCAAAATCACAAAGCTGATATTTACACTAAGCTTTCATACAGATTTAAAAAACCCCAAAAAGCAACAAAAATGCCCAACTCCTTACATCTCACACGCAGAATTACTTAATTCAGAAGTCTGCAGAAAAAGAAATGAAAGGTAATTTAAGAAGGGGTGCAAAGTAGCAAACCATAAGTACAAAGAGGCAGACTGATAAGGAAAAGGTGGACACAGGGAAGTCAGAGCTGTGAGTCAGACTTCTGAACTCCCTCCCACTAACCTCCAAATCTGATGAGTCTGGGGTAGTGTTTTTCACTGTTTGTCTTTTCTAATATAACTGTCTGGAGTTTTTTAGCATGAGAGCATTCTACTTAACTTTTGGCGTAAACAGTTTTCATATGATATCTCAGATAGCATTTATGTAGGCCAGGACAGACCTGGTCTCTTAAACAAGACACCAAAACAAACTACATCTTTAAGACAGTCTCCCAAGGCAAGATGTTTGTTACTCCTTTCTCAGATAATCTCAGGCAAAATCTTCTGTATGATTTCCACTGTATTGTAATTTACAGATCACTGTAGCCACAATTCACATGTCATTTAAAGACCAACAAAAAAAATTTTGAAATTTGTTAAAAATTATAGACTGAGGGACATAAGCTTTTAAACTTGCAGGCAGAAGGGCAAAGGCTAATTTGGGTTGGAAGGCTGTAACCATGTCTTTTCCCTCAGCTCTGAGCTGGTATGTGCTTTCTGCATGGGCAATTTGCACCAGTGTCACAACTCACCAAAGAGAAAGGAAAGAAGAACAAAATACTCCAGATATTCTCAAGTAAAAACAGTAAATAAGATTTCCTGTACCATGCAGGAATGGGAGCAAAGTCACCTGCTGATCAGTTTGCTCTGAACTCAAGGAATACTTTCAAAACATTAGCTTAAAACTAAACTTGAGATTGGATACAACTTTAAGAAAGTACCAACACACACACAGCACTGAGACGTGGAAGGAGGGACATGGTCTTGGTTAACAAATGTATTACATAGCCAGAGGGACTTCAAAAAACAAAACAAAGAAAAACAAAACAAAACAAAACAACACAACAAACCCCAGACCTTAGGCTCTTGCTGTAACTTGTTTGGTACACAAACCACCTTGTTACTAGACAGCCAGCTACTTACGGGTGTGGAGCACACAGCACAAAGAGTTCTATGTGCAGGTTATACCAATAATCTCATCCAGTGTAGACACACTGACTATCTTCCCATTGTACACGGAAAAAAGAAACACAATTCACTTGTCTCTAAATCTTTCAGAGATGACTCCTTCATCCCTGCAGAGTAACTGCAGGTTTGAGCTTTTTATCTCCAGTCTTGGTCATCATCTTTCCTTCTTTCTCCCTACTAGTATCTTCAGCATTACTCACTTGATATGCTTTAAGAATAACATTTTGAGAGGCAAGTGCTTCTATACTGTTCTTATTTCCCTCTTGCATATGTTTGTCTCATTTCAGCCAGCTTTTCAAAGGTAATCATCACCTTTAAGGTTCCAAGTCAGAAATTCACTGAACTGTGCTGTTTTCACAGAATCACAGAACTGTGGGCTCCCAGGAAAGTAGAGCAGACGGGCAGAATCACATCCCTCACCCTGCTGGCCATGCTGGTTTTGAGGCAGCCCAGGATGCAGTTGGCTTTCAGGGCTGCAAGGGCACATTGCTGGGTCATGTTCAGCTCTTCATCCACCAGTCCTTAGACTTGGAGTGTGATGGTGTCTGTGTTTCTTAATCCTGCACAGTAGGAGTCCTGAACCAAATGCCTTTTTTAAAACAATGCCCTTCACCTATTTGTTCAGTATTGCTCTTCCCCAAAATCTGCTGCTGGGTTAAATCAATGAGGTGCTGAAGGCTGCCTGAATTGGAGAAGCAGCATTAACAGGATGAAGAGTACAGACATTTCTGCTGTACTGAACATCTATCCAGGACACAGCATGTTACAGACCCAAGTCATTTAAATGTCTGCAGAAATGTCTGTTCTTAGTTAAAGAACCAAACAGAGAATATCTACAATCATGCTTTAAAAACCTCCTCAAGGTGAGAGACTGCTTAGGCAGTTATAGTGAAGAACATTCACTCAAGACATAATTAGAAGTTGGGTAATACTTTTTAAGTTCCCAATTTCAATGTGCTCTGAAATGCAATATATTCATTCAGGTTATTCTGAAAATGCATATTCTTCATTATGTTTAGCATAATTACAATAATAAATACATTGACTTGCAGCTATGCAGAATAAGACAGAAACTAATATTCCCATGCCATTTGTACATTTTTCTTTTTACAGATCAGCGTAGCTTAAATTCATGTTCTAAAGTATTTGCATGGGGTTGGATCAAGAAGGGAGACTATTAGTCTGGGGAATTTCCAACTATTGAACTTGGCTATTAAGAGAATATAAATTATCTTCTGATTTGTTGCTAGACTAACAATTCCCACCATGGGGTTTGAAACAGTGACAAAGCATAACTTAAAGACCAACAAGATCAAAATAAAAAAGCAAAAGGATTTTTCTTAAGAGTGTTATGGAAAAGGAGCAGGGTCTGCAAAGGTCCCTCCAGGGAAGGCAGTGTCTGGACAGGCCAGTATTTCTCATTTCGTAATGTCTGGGGAAGTGTACACTGAAGCCTAAGTCACTCCCATATGAGCACACACCTGCTCCTGGGAGACACAGAAATTCACTGCTAATGAAATGAACTTGACACAGAATTTATGAGTGTTGCATGAAAACACCTACAGAATCAGGGTATTCTGAAAACTTTGAGAGCTCCCACAAACCAGGTGTAGAGAAATTCAAACCTCACCTCTTCCTCATTTCATCATTCAAGTTCCCATGTCTTTTGCAGAACTAAATAAGGCATCAGAGGTGGCTGCTGCGCATGTGCTTGTGCTATCCAGCTGCAGCCCCTATCACAGGGCTCTGTGAGCCAGCCTGACTCCCCAGCTGTGGGGAGAAGCAAGGTAGCAGGCAGGGCTGGGGAGGGGAAACCAAATCACCTGGGGAAAACACAAACTCGCCCCATCACCTTGTGCTGAGTTGTGTGCCCAACCTGCCCTCATTCTCTAAAAGGAAGCAGCACAACCTCACCACAGCCAGTGCGTGACAAACCTGGAGACTTCTTTCTATCTCGCCTTGGCTCTGCAGAGTGAGTAACACAGATATTTCAGCATGCACTTGCCACCTCTCAGGCACTGACTTGTTGCACAAGTCCTCTCATGCTTCCCAAAAGAGAAACCCTCACGGTGTCATACACAGAAGGGGAATTGAGGAGATAAGCACCCACACAGCTTCTATCACCAGGAAAAATTTGTCTCCTACAGCAGCTTTTCCTCACTTTAACTCACAAGAGTAAGATTCTTCCTACCTTTCCTTCATTCTAAGAACCTCCAACACTTCCGTAAGAAAGGATTGAGATTGCTCTAAGTTTTCCATATAATGAATGGGAGCAAAGGTAGGCTGCATCTCCTGAAGATGAAAGGTCCTGCCTTAGGTCACATCTAACTTTGCTAAATTATCTGGAGTTGATGCAGGCCCCAGTGCAGAGAATCAGAAAATGGTTTGGATTGAAAAGGACCTTTAAAGATCATCCAAGTCCAACCCCACTGCCATAAGCAGGGACATCTGTCCCTAGATCACATTGCTCACGGCATCATCCAACCTGAGCTTGAACACTTCCAGGGATAGGGCATCCACAACTTCTCTGGGCAACCTGTGCCAGTCCCTCTCCACCCTCATTGTCAAAAATGTCTTCCTTATGTCCAATCTAAATCTATGCTCTTTCAGTCAAAAACCACTGTCCCTTTTCCTGGCACTACAGGACTTGATAAAACACCTCTATCCTTCTTGTAAGTCCCATCTTTATATTGAGCGGCTGCCAACAAGGTCTCCCTGGAGTCTTCTCTTTTCTGGGCTGAACAACACTCTTAGACTTTCTTCACAGGATAGCTGTTCCAGTCCTCTGACAATTCTCAATTAGGTCTCTGGGAAACATTCCAGCTTTTCTTGCAGCACCACAGCCTCATCACACAAGAAGCTCCTCAGCAGACATCATCTCTGTTATGAAAACCCGCAAATTATCATAGGAACCAGAGGCAGAATGTTTTTTATCTATCACTTCTAATCTACCCTTTCCTCTCCCAGCACAACATTCAACCTATACAGAGTCAGAAGGAAAAAAAAAAGAAAAAAAGGGGGAAAAAAAGAAAAGAAAAAAAAACACAACCCACTGCAGACCACAAAACAAACAAAACACAAACAAACAGAAAAGCAAAAACAAAAGCCCCAAACAAACAAAAACTCTAAAAAAACTCCCACAATAAAGAACTAAAAAAACCAACCAAACAAAAAAAGCACCAGAAAAAAAGCAAAGGAAGAAAACACAAGGGAAAGCTGAGTAGTAGATGGAAGATTAACTAGTACAATAAATAAGGTAATGCAGAGACAGGTTGCTTTACATAGTTTCTAATCCATCTTTTAATTTATCCTCCGCCCTCCTCTCTTTTTTTCATTTCTGTTGTCTAACATTTCATCTGCTTCTGTGAAGTCTCAGTGGTTTACTGCAACCATAGATACAATGAAGTAATATCAGAATTGTGGGTGGGTGAGTAAAACCCCCCAAACCTATAACTTTTTTTAAGATGCCATACACTTCAAGCAGTTTTGTGGAGGTTTTACTATGTGTTCCCCTCAGGGATTGTGCCCTGTTTATATCTTTCCTTTCTCAAACAAGACAGTACTGAGAACAACAGTGCTCAAAAACTGAGAGGGAAAAAGGCCAACAGAATCATCCTGTCGCTGTGAAAGGTTTCCAGCACAGTTATGTTAGAAACGTGAGAGCTGGTGCCTTTCACAGAGGCAAAATGCCGAGTTTTGCCCTTGTGGTGCTGGCTCCTGGCCCTGCAGAAACCCAGGGGACCCAGAGCTCAGAGCAGTGCCTGCCTCTGTGAAAGCAGCTCTTCTGTGCATGCAAAACCTCTCATGCAGGCTACCATGCACAGTGTCTCATAGCCCAACACAAGGCAGGAGAAAAATACCCAAACAAACAGCAACAAAAAACCCCAAACCCTTTGCCCACCCAATCTCACTGCCCCTACAACCTTCCTACTCTTCCCCACCCTGAGGAATGTGCCCCCCAGGCTGAGATCCTTGATTTTAAAAAGCATATAGTACAGAAATATTTTATCACGTGGCAAAGACATCCCTATTCGATGCTGGCTAGTCAACAAACATACAGTTTAAGAGAAAAAAACCAATATTCCGGGAGCTATGCTGTCACATGAGGAAGAAAAGATCACCAAATGAGACAAAAAGGCTGAAATGTATGCAGTTTCAGTTCTAAAATAATTTTGATGTGGAGAGTACTCGGTTCTCTAAAATCTGATGCTGGGGAAGATACTACTAGACTTCTAGTTTCAATAAATTAATTATGTTGCAATAACGCACATATCTTCAGAAATCCTGCAACCTACATTAAAAAATTGCATCGTTTACAATAGAAGGTTTTATGTGCTTTTTCTGTGCACTTCTAAAAAACTGTTTAACTGAAAGCCAGAGCTGTCTCAAAACCACATGTGTTTTGAGATGAAAAACTTAATAATTAGAAAGAAAAAAATCACTCCAAAGATGACAAATTTTACAATAAAAACTGGTCAGGTAATGTGGCAATTACCTGCCCAGAAAGATATTAATGAAATTGCATGACTTGAGGCCCAACCTGCCCGTTTCTCGCATGCATTTAAAAACTCCCACACTCGTAGCTGTAGAAAACAAAACACCGGACCTCAGCTTTGGCTGTGTTAGGATAACTCCTATGGTTACTCTCCTACAATTCACACTTCAGGGGCTCAAGTCCTGCTTTCTGCTGAACTAACTAAACCCCCATCTTTACTCTCAGGTGTCTGAAGCAGGGGCTTGGAGGGACAGCAAGGCCCAAGCGCCGGGGCACAGAGCACGCCGCTGAGAAGACAGTTGGTTGCACAATGGCTGCTGGGGGCAGGCAGCGTTGGCGGCGTTGCCATCCCTGGGCACATCTGCTCCCCGGCTCGTGGTTTAACCGACAGGAAGCGCAGCCGAAGACACCCGGGCCCAGCCGCGAGCGCTTCCTGCCCACACAGCCAGGTCTGCCCCTGTGCTCCGCATGGCCCTGTGTGGCACATGGTCCCCTGTGAGGAACAGAGACTCTGTGACAGCTTCTAAAGAAACGGGGAAAAAAATGAAGTAAATTAGGACCACATGCAGAAAGCCAGCCAGATAGATGGATAAAGAAGTAAACAGGTCAAGCACATTGAAATGTGGCCCCAGAAGGCCACCAAAGCAGGGTACAAAACAGTGGTGGCACGTTCTCATCTCACAGGGCCCAGGACAACAGGCAGGCCAGCTCTGGAGGTTTTTGAGTCTCATCTTCCTCAAACAGGCTTGTATACCACAAAACCAGGTTACTTTACTTAACAGATGAAATATTTTTAAGATTTCTTTCGGAAATCTTCAGACATGAATCACAACCAGTAGCAAAAAACCCATACAGTACCAGCCTTTTCTATGACCACCCTGTCCTAGAAATGGAGACAGGTTAACAATCTGCAGGGCTTTTCCAACACTAATACCTAGAGTAACACACCTATTAGTCTACAGCAAAACTGAAACCCTGAAGAAGCATTTGGTACTCACATCGTAAGCACAAAACCCAACTGCTAGACAAAGCAGAACTTCAGTGAAAAGCAGAAACTTCAGCACAGACATAATTTCTACAGTATCTATACGTGAAGCAATACGCTATACTCAGTCCTTCTGTAAGCTGTGTTCTGCTCAGTCTTAGATTTTCCCATAATATCATCCGTCAGAAAATATAATCTCCTGAGTCAGCTTAAAAACTGTATTTTCAGGTAGGATGAGAAATTATTAAAATGGCCTCATATCCTTCCTCCACCAATGGCCAACTGGTGGTATAAAACTGAGGAAAACCAATTTTGAGCCGTTATCTGCAGAGTTGCCAATTAAAGCAACAGAAGACATGTCAGCCACATAATTAAGCTGGAAAATATATAAACCAGTAGATATTTAGTTGATTTAACATTGTCATGTACTGCTGTAGTCTAAGGGAATTTTCTGCATAAACCTAAAAGCAGTACAAATCTTCATTGGATTTCAAGGAGTTTCTGACACATTCTACCCTTCACAGAACCAAGGTGCTCCATCCTAACATGATCTCCATCCCCTTCCCAAAACAGTTCAGAATAAAAATGCCTTCATTTGGTGACTGGCACCATTAGTAGAACAGCTATCTCAAAGTCAGAGGTTTGCAATTCCCTGAAAAAGAACAGGGTCCAAATTCTCCTCATTTCTAATTTAGAAACATATTCCTCAATTAGGTTCCTCTGACAGAGCATGTTTTGTCCCCGGCTTTCATGCACTCCCATGTGAGCTCTGTGACCACCTGGGTTATTCCACAGAACCACAGCTGTCCCCTGCCTCAAAAGACAAGACTACATCCCTCTATGTCACCAAATGCTCGACCACTTTACACCTTGGAAATCAGAATGAAAGCCCTAACCTAGGACCTATCAGACACTAAAAGAAAGTTTGATTCAGCAGCATTTCTGGCATCCACTTAAGACACAGGTCCCACCCTTGACAAGTACTCAAGTAATCCCAAGCAGCCAACAAATTAAAAAAAAAAAAAGATACAAAAAGTAATGGTTGCTCAAAGCCTTTCTGAACAGAAAAACTTTGCAGCATGAACTGAACCTTACTAAATTTTGCTGGATTGGCAAAAGGAGAACTGAAAAAAGAAAAGTATTTTCCATCTCAGATTCCAACAATACTATGTAGCCAACAGCATTTTGCAGATTTGCTTCTTAGTTCGTAAGTCACGTTGGTCATATCTTGCAACATGTACTGGCAGGATTCAATGTTTTCCTAAGAAAACTGGGGTGGCAGATGCTGACACTGGTCCAGAAATGGTTTGCTCGCAAGCTAGATATTCTTTTTAACCCTGAAAGCTCATCTGTGTCCTGCTACAGAACAAGAGATTTTATCACAGCAAACATTTCAAAATTCTCATATGTATTTATTTTCATGGTGTATTACTATAGTACTAGCTCTAAGCATAAGAAACACAAAAATTAATATTTACGTGCAAATTCATATCTATTATATGAATTATAGATTATTAACATAGAAATTTAATGTAAGAAGCATAGGGCTAATATAAGGGGGGGGAGGGAAATGTTCTTTTATAAATTGTTTTGAGGTACCTTAAAATCATCTAAGTTTCCAAGCTCTCTATAGTTTAAGCAAAAATGCAAAGGTAAATGTTGTATTTATATTTATAAAAGCAAAACAAAAATCAGGATGATTTAATTCTTAAAAGATTGAAAATTTATTCCTCAAGAATGCTGCTGTAGGGCATCAGCAAGGTACCCACATGCTCTGAATAGCCTGCCCCTGCATTTGTTCTTCTGACTCAGTTATAGCTAACAGGGAGGAGTGGTCTGCACAGAACGGCTTTTCCAGCAGAACAGCTATGAGTCAACTTGCCTCATGTCTCTGCAACTAACAGTCCAACTGCCTTGCTCCCGTGTGCTTTTTGGGGAGGCAGGAGGGACCACACCTCACCAAAGCACTGTGAAAAGAGAGGAGCAAAAGCGAAACCAAGCTGACCGACAACTGCTGACCAGGCTCCCCGGACAGAAAGAAAGAAACTGCCTTCATGAATTTCTGCTGGTTTTAACCAGCTTCAGCAGAGGGGACATGACTTTTAATTCTACCATATCCCTTTAATAAACACCCCAAAGAAGACATTTTCCAGATAACTGAGGACTTTTTTACTGTGTTGACTTACCAAGCAGAGCACAATAACCAGCTATTCTGTTTGCACTATGAGGCAGTACAGTGCAATGAGTTAATAATTTATCATGGCATTGCTCTTGGCCACTGACCATAATCAACTTCTAAAATTCTTCCTCATTCTAACATTTTCAGTCTCAGCAAGAGTATGGTGCCCTTAGAACTTCAGCCCTACCAGAACACTTCCTAGCTGAGGTAAGAGATTTAATCTTCCCAAACACCTGCTTTCCTTCTGGATTGTTTCAGGCTCAGAGCAAAGGTCACAATTTCATTTCAATAACCTGATTTAGCAGACAGGAATAACTAGAATATTTTTAAACCAAGCAAGAAGTTAACATTCTTTCAAAACTGCAGCAGTGCAGTTCTCATCCCTGCGTTTCCTTCCCCTTCTTCTTACAGAAGTAAAAAGAACATAAAAAGCCCAAGCTTCTGCCTTCACCAAAAGCTTTTATTTGCACGTGATCCCAAACTAACAAGCAATCACCTTTTCCCCCCATTTTATATTATCGAGACTTAGGCCTCTACATAACTTTGGGCAGTATTTAATTTATTAGTTAACACATTCTTCTTTTCAATCAGAAGCATCTTGCTGTAGTGTTCAGCAAATTCATTGGAAAACAAGTTTTGATGTGATGTGTAAAAGAGAGTTAGTCAACCACCCTAAGAATCGCTTTGCTGAAGCCTTGGCCATGAAAAATGGTCCTTTTCCAAGGACAACTGTGCTACTTTGTCCTTCCCCTTATTGCTCAACCCCAGCTTTTAAAAACTCCACAACTCCACCACTCTGAAATCAATCCCTAACCTGGTTCAGTCAACCAGCCCAGCAACTTCTGTGGCATCGACATCTGACCTGCCAACTTGGCTCATCTTGGTTGAACCAGATAAGGAAAGGGTTGCTCTCGCAAACAGCTTGGACAGCAGATAGAAGGGGAAAGCAATAAAACACTAGAAAACAACCTATGCTGTCAGTGAGAAAAAATGAGGATGGCAGTCCTCAAGCAGCTGGATGAGTGCTCCTGCCAAGGAAACATTCAGGAATGACTATGCCCACCTCTGACTGTCTCATTAAAGGCACATTTTGAATTAAATTAGACTGGTGCAAGTTCAAATGCTTACAAAAATGTATATCTAGGGTTTAAACTACAACTTTACCTCAACTAATACAGCTTTAGTCTTGAATCTTACCTAAGGGCAAGCTAAGGGCCTGGGCAGATGCTAAATGAGCTGTTTAAGGATTTACAACCCATCACCTTCAGGACAATTCACTACCCAAGTAAAACTTGCTTAGCCCACACCTGCCTCCTGTGCTCCAGGGCACATCCACACAAACCACTGCTGGTTTTAACGGGATATGTCACCAAGCCAGCAGGGAGGTTACACACACTGCCTTCACTTATGAGTGGAAAAGCAACTGCTGTGAGGCTGAAGCACCTTCAGTGTGCACCTAAGCTCTGTAAGCACTTCGTGTGTGAAAATACCAGCGCCAGCATCAAGGCACTAGCATTATTCTCCCATCTAGTTAATAAATACCAGGCTTGTTCATAACAGACAGCGTAACAGGTTCTCCCAAGGCAGTCTTGTCAGAAAGAAACTGCTTTCTCCACACAGTAGAGGTTTCATCCTACCTAGAGACCCACATTTAAGGCAGCAAAAATGAACCCACAAAACTTCGCCCTGATTTTTTTGTATTTCCCTTTTTTACTGCCATGTTGCATCTGTGCAGCACAAATGCATCAGAGGTTCTGGGTTTCTTCTCTCAGGGCAATAGGTTTTTTACCCAGCTATTTGCAAGTAATAACTGCTACCGTCTCTCCCCTCAAATGCACAGATTTTACGTACTCATATACCAAAAAATGCCATCACAGCTTTCCTGTTTATGAAGTCTGAAAGTAAAAATTAACAAAATGCTTCTGAAGCCCACCTGACCACAGGGAACCTGTAAGAGACACTTTAAACACTACAAACACCAGAATCTAGACACAAAATACACCTTTCTAGCTATGTCACTTTGAAAGTATTAAACCTTTTCTGCAAATACCCCTGTTATAATTAAAAAAACATTTGCAAGTTCAAGCTCTATCCTGTAGCTTGGCAAGAGTTTTCCAACATTTCTTACTGTTGAGAATTATTTCTAGTCCAGTACCACTCAAACATTTAATACATGTCATTTGAAGGACCATACTAAAAGACAATTAGCTTTGTATAAAAACAAATGGTAGCATGTTGCATTACATCAAGCATTCATAATCAGATATGTATTTCAGAAGTGCCCAAATAGGAAAATATTCTGCCAAAAGTAACTTCCTTGCTGCTTTTTTTCTCTGAAAATCCCTTCACAGTCCATTTTTAAACGGTCTAAATTAATGGTTTCTGTGTAAGAATCATAGATTGGTTTTTGTTAGAAGAGATCTTTAAAGGTCCTCTAGCCCATCCCCCCTACAATGAGCAGGGACATCCACCAGTAGATCAGGTTGCTCAGATTACAGCTCCTTCAGACAAACTAAAACTGTGTTTCACTTAATTGCTTCAAAAGCAACTTATTTCACTGTTGCTTTTAACTGATACTAAAAGAAATACACTTTTTTCACCAAAAAGGACCAGCACTTTGAAAATGCTGCAAGCCATCCTCGGCAAACTTTAGACTGGTTTTCAACACAGAAAGTTTCATTTTCATTCGTATGTCTAAACCACCTTTTTTCTGTAAAAAGGGTCCCCAAATAGACACTTCCTCTCTACAGTTCCTTCTTTTTTTTTTTTTTTTTAAATAAACGTAAGTTGGTCTTTAAAAAAAAAAAAACCTAACCAACAGGATGGCCTCTTGATAGCTCTCCCCCAAGAGTACCTGGAGACCTTTGCTGGGCTCACATAGTTCTCAACAAGCTCGTTCGGAGGCACGGCGAGACAGGGAAGTGAATTCTTGCAATGTGTGCAGTTTGCCACCCTTTGCCCTCCACAGCCCGTAAGCTTCACAATTATTTTCTTGATAGCTCTCATTTGCATCTGTAATTTACAGGCATCGGGACAAAGCTTGAATAGCTACAGAGAGTAAGTAGTTTACAGGGGCTCTGGAGACGAGGGAATGACAGCACAAGAAAGAAAACACATCGAGAGGATGCGCGGATAATCTAACCACCACCTCCGAGGCCAATGCCAGGCAAATTCTGTCATCAGCAGACAATGTGCAAGCCCTGGTGCCTTCAAGACAGTTTTCATGAAAGATCTTCCTAAGAGGGTCATCTTCTGGTTGGAAAGACAGCCTCCACTAAAAACAAACCCTCATCACATCCTTGGGAAACTACTCTTGTTAGCTCCAAAATTATGTAGAGCAACAAATGTAGCAGGCACAACAAGGGGAAAACCGACAGTGACCTTGTCAACTTGCTTTTAACTTGAAACTGAGTCTGGTTGGAAGGGCAAGTTAAATATTAATTTTCTGACAGTGGTCAGCACTGGGTATCACAAATTGCAACTGTAGTTTCAAAATCATATTTTGCTGCTTCTTTCCCAAGCTGCAACTTAAAACTGAATAAACACCAAGATAGCTGAAAACTGGAGAACAGCAGAAGTGACTTGATACAAAGCTCAGAAGAGCAAGGTAGTTTTCTTCTAACCTGTCAGCTTTCCTCACTCTGTCAAAGTATCTCATGAAAAACACATGTAACTCTAGAGGAACATACAGCATGACAAAACAGTATATGCAGCCACAAAAAGTAAAAATGTTTCTTTCTCTCAAGAGCAGACAACCATTTGAATCACCCAAACTCACCCCTTTCTTCCAACACAGAAACAAGTGTTGTGTGGGATGACATTTATACTGAGCCCACTTGAGAAGTCAAACCACTACCACGCAAGAAGGTGAAGGAAATGTGGAAGGAGCTCACAAGTGAAGCGATGAGACCGTTAATCTCGTGTTTTGCACCCCATGAATGCAACATTCATGGAGTGCAGAACATTCCCCTCAAAACCAAAAATGTATTTGGTATATTTACACAGAAATGCTGATGATGAGTTAAATATAGGCTGTTCTAGAAATAGACTAAAATGCCTAATTATAGAAGAAGACAGTGGTATTCACTCCATCTCAAAGCAACTCTTTCCCACAGTTTCCAACCTATGCACTTAGCATTCCTATTCCTAGCAAATTATCCTAACCATAATATCTTTTCCCCCAATACAGAGAGAAATACTTTTTACATGCAAATTTAGGAACTGGAGGTTCTTTCCAGGCTAACAAAACTACTATCAGTTTCACACTGAAGCCTGCTTGAACCTAGTACAAACTCACACATGACACAAAAGGAGTGATCTCTTTAAGGACAAATAAATGACCTGAGCTCCAGCCCTCTGATTCAACACTGAAGATGGCTGGCGGGTAAGGCCTAAAGCACATCAAGGTAAGAATGTATAAACTTTGGTCCCTATCCAATGGGATCCTCTCAGCACAAACACTGACACAGTGGGAAGCTTTCCCGCAGGACAGGCTCATATTGAAGAATAAATCTTTTACCTCTACACAGATTACCCAGGTCAGGTCAGGAAAGTGAAAACATCTAGAGCCTTTCATATGGCTGCTGCAGACTTTTGATAAGCAAAAGACTTAAAATTCCAGTATGTATAGTTTCTGTCAACTACTTTATCTGTGAAGAAACACTTAGGTAAGATTTAGGAAAGCAGCATTTAAGTATGATTTAAGAAAGCAAATAATCTCTAAAACACATCAGTGGCATTAAAATTATACGCACTATAAATCACTGGCATATGGTAGCAAAGTTTCAGAGCTTATGGAGCAGATTGTAACCAAGGCTGGAAAGGTGAACTCCACCTCCTGCCACTCCTGTGCTGAATCACTGTGGTGGGGGAAAGTCCTTGCTCCTTCTCACACACCCAACAAAACTCCAGCGAGTTACCAAAACTGTCAGTGAAAACAACAAAATCTGCAAGCAAAAGCTGAGAAATTTTTGCTAACACCTGCAAGAAGAGAAAGCTGTTTTGGAGATCAAAGCTTCTCTGACACAGAGGGAAATCCTCAATTTTTCTTTCCTTTCTATCTGCTCACTGAGCACAGTCCTGCCACAGTTCCCTCCCCTGAATATGGCTGTGCTGAAATACACCTTATGTATTTGGCTTTTTTCATAAATAAAGCATCCAAAAAGTAACACACATAACTGAAGTATGAGTTTGCAGCAATCCTGAAACATCAGACTATACCAGGCCAACAACTTTCTTCAAATCTGGATGTCTACCTCTTTCCTTCTTCTCATTTGAGGACCAAGACCATGGACATGACAATTCTAATATTCAACAGATGAGAAAGCAACACATTAGAAAACCAACACTTCTGTAAAAGCAGGGATCTGGAAACAATGTACGAGTTAACTGGCATCTAAGGACACCACTCCCATGGCTCATCTCTCAACAACCACAAACTCAATCCAAACTGAAAGATCCCTGCCTCGGGGGAGCGGAGGGGCTAAGGTGGGATTTTTTTTTTTTGAGACTAACATGGGTTTCAGCTATACAAAAACTAACACCATTTTTCTGTACCTTCTAATCTACTTCTCTGCCTTCTAGATCTGTCCAAGCTATCATCTGTAAGTCTTGGGAGGACTTTCAAATCACTTCTTCCTAGCTCCACCACAATACGGCAGATGTGTCTGTAACCCCGGCAAAGTCCTTGTACTGCAGCAAGAGAGACTGAACATGGCAGCTTTTGCCTTCAAAGAGGAACTGCTCCTCCCTGAAGCCCTGATCAAGAGAAAGTAGCAGCAGCCACTTGCCCTTTAGCACACAAAAAGCCTTCTGCCCAAGATAAGCAGCTGCAGCTTGGGAGATGACTTAAAAAGAAAAACTTAAAACCTCAAGTTTTTAAGGCTGGATGTCTCAACAGGGTCTGGTGAAAAAGAAAGAAGGGCAGAAAACAGATAAGGAAAGGGAGGGTCATGTTCTACCAGCTGCAAGCAGAGAGCCCTAGGATCTGAAACTAAAAGTCATTATGATAAAAAGAAAGATGTAAATACATTTTAAAATTTTTCAGAAAACTTCTATACTAACTCAAAGTCTTTTTTCCAAGTGGTTCCTTTGTAATTTTATCTATGATTTTTCAACATGTACCAATGCACCAAATAAATCTCCCAAACCCTTGCAAAACTTGTTGTTTTTAGAAAAAAAAAAAAGGTAAAATGTAAAATGAAAAGATAGTGAAAACACATCGTACTCTAAGATGCAAAAGGAAGATATAGGTGATCACTGGAAAGAGTGAAGACAAGAGACAGCCTCACCCAAAACATGACGATTTACTTAACGATTTACTTAATGAGTGCCTCCCTCTCCCCCGTCGTCGTCGTCGTCGTCCCCTCCCTCCCCCCCTCCCCCCCCCGCAACTGATCACAGTAGTAAGCAAGGCTCCATTATAATTCTCGGAAACAGGCTCTATACAGTAAATGAACCTGGAAAGTATTCCCCCGGGCACAACAACTCAAGTGCCCTGCCATTTAATTTTCAGTAAGAAGATATCGAATTTGATTTCTCAAGTGAAAGACTGAAATGTAGGGTCCAAAGTTATATACTCAGACAAAACTTCTAAATAAGAAGATTTTTATTCAACAAAGGTGGAAACAGTGATTCTTTTTCAAAATACTGTGCTAGAGTTCAGAAACACATAATTAGGAGAATCAAGGTGGTTTTCATCCACTGAAAGTTTAAGAAGCAATTTGGCGCACCACAATTACCTCCAAGATTTTCTTCTCCCATTACAACTACCACTAAGCCCATTTTGTAATTGGTCTGCCATGTACACCATCACCATAACTTCCATTTCTTAACCATTTTCAGGAAAATGTGAGTACCTGCCCACAGAACAATTAAACTCATTCTATTTTGAAATGACAGCGTGGCGGCTGCCGTTCAATGACTCTGTTTCGGCAGAAAGAGAATTTCAATTTAAGGTCGCGGGGGCAGAGAACGATTTATCTTTGAAATGGTATTTTAAATCTGCCATTTTAAAGTCGCCACGGACCACATCGGGCGAACAGCAGCGGAGCGAAGGTGCTCAAAGCCGCAGCGCTGACAGCCAACACTTTGCCCGAATCGCTCTGGACCGTGCTCTGCTCCATGCTAGCCGAGTCCAGGTACACGCAAGTCCAGAATAAATAAAATTCGTGTATTTTACTGTCCGCTGAGCGACGGCTGGAGGACTCAGACCGGCAGCCTGCCTGGCACCCCCGCACGCCTAAAAGGCGACAAAAGTATAAAACGCAGCAGAATTACAAACCAGCTGTCACACTTGTGCAGCGCGCCGCTCAGAGAACCACAGCCGGGGTGCCCTTTGCCCGCAGCAACAGGCTCAGCTTCAGGCAGCTCACGGCGCTGCTGCCCCGAAACGTCCCTTTACTCACGGCCCAATTTATATTTCGCTTTCTCCCGGTGCCGCGCTTTTCCAGAAGTTCCCCCTTCCCGGCAGTTTCTCCCGACGGCTGCGGAGCGCTGCCCCGGGCGCGGCCGCACGTCGAGGCAGCGGCGGCCGCCGCCCGCAGCCCAGGGCGCTGCGCCCCCCCCGCCCTC
>VYZT01051424.1:0-14579 GCA_013400735.1 Pomatostomus ruficeps | reverse complement strand
TTTTTTTTAATTAATTTTCTTTTAAAGACCAGAGAGTTAGGTTGCGGAGGCTGCGCAGTCCCAGAAAGCCTCCACAGTACAAGAAATTGCTGTTGATGTCTTAAAGAAGTACCAGGGAATTATTTATCCACATTTGTGGGTTAGACAATAACAAAAAAAGCATCCAACAGATGCATGTATCAGGATGATTGCTGCAAGTTTTTCTGCTGCTCCAGTCAGAGGAAAAACTGTTTACTTCTATTCCAATTTCTTTTATCCTTTCAATCCCACTGCCTTATGCAGGCCACACGGGCTACCTCACACACTTGTGCTGACTCCCTGGATGGATGCAGACCAAATT
This sequence comes from Pomatostomus ruficeps, assembly GCA_013400735.1. Classification (NCBI taxonomy): domain Eukaryota; kingdom Metazoa; phylum Chordata; class Aves; order Passeriformes; family Timaliidae; genus Pomatostomus; species Pomatostomus ruficeps. The sequence goes on along the minus strand of VYZT01051424.1, from coordinate 14,239 downwards.
CATGGAATTAAAGGAAATCCAGATAAACATCATTTTTTAGAAAAATGTTGAGCTAGAGTTCCACGAATATTTTAGATGCTTACAAGAATGCAACAGGGTATTTCTGCACTGCTCAGGATGTGAACACAAAGGAAAGGAAAGTGTGTTTATTGCTGCTCTTCCAGCTGCTCTAATTAATGGAGAAAGATAAAAGTGGTAACTTGGAGAGGCAGGAGATAGAAGATAAATTGTGAAGAAAAGTAAGCTCATGTGAATGAATCAATTTTCCGTTGCAACTCGCTCAGGCAAAGACCTGGCTATTAAAGAACAGTTAGCTAGAAACGCAACCCAGTTACTTGCTTGTTCAGGAAATAATATTTTTAGTAGCAGGCTTACCTATGCAAATACATGCTACATTAACCAATTGGTGAATACATAAATCATGGAGAAGAGAGGAAAGAAAATAAAGACTGCAGGACATAGAAGGGAGGGGTGTCGAGGAGCTCAGCGTTGCCGGGAACGGGAACTGGCTGCTGTAAGGCCAATACTTATCTCTCAGCTACATTTCAAGTCACAAAAACAACAGCTTCCATCTCTGTGCTCATCTTCAGCCGGGAAAGCAGTCCTACCGGCAAATCCTGTAGGACTGAGGTCCTGTGGATCACGACAAGAAACTAAACCCTCACCTCTGCTACTGTCACTTGCCCATAAAAGCAAAGCACAGCAGTCAGACATGTCCCAAACAGGCACGGAGGTTCGGTTTCAGAGAGAATTGCTGCTACTATGAAGTGTTTTCCAAAAGTCTCCCAGGAACCATCTTTCTTGGTTCTGTGGTCTAGGGAGCCCTGAAACCAAAATTGGGAACCAGAGGCTAAGAGAACAAGAGGACCTTATGGCAGGCACAGTTAACACATGAGATTTCCCTCCTGCTTTCTACTAACAGAGGCCATTTTGTTATTAATGGAAGCAGCCCAATATTCTCCCCAAATAACCTGTCATAAAGACTTAGTACTCTCAATGCTACATTCAAAGTACTACATATATATTTACGTTTATTATTTCAGTCTAATATTGTCTCTTTAGCATTTCAATATATATGTTTAACCTTATAATCCATTTTGTCCTGCATTTATTGAGGGTCCATCAGCTTTAAAGATATGTGTGCTCTGAAAAACCCCCCACTAGAACTGAGTTATTTCAACTCCCTCCACCATCAAGAAACAGATATCTAATTCGAGGGAGTGCTCACATTCTAGGATGGCAGCCTAAATTCAGAGTGTTTCATCCACTGCTTCTCTGTAACTAATTTTATTTCTTGAACTTTTTCTTTTAATGCTCCCCATTTTTAGCAAGACTCATTGGAAATGTTTTCCAGCTTTGCATAACAGACAAAAATATACCACTTGTGATTGAGGTCACAGAAATCTTCCTACGTGAGTAATTGAAGAGTAACATCAGACTAATTTCATTTTAATATTCAGAATTACAATAATTAAAACAACCTTTTTTAAGACAGAGGTCATTGATCTCACTGAGGAAGGAGAAAGAGTAAAGAAAATTAGTTTTTGGGGGTATTTTTTATTAATTGCTCTCATCCTCAGGCCTGTTGGTTTTATGATATGATCCCTTGCTGCTTTGCATAAGCTAGAAGCAGCTTACTTCCTGCTACTGTTTTATGAGAAAATGAACTCCCCTAACCTAGACAAGCACTCTCTAATTCTTTTATTGCTAATGCTTGCATGCAGAAGATCCTAAATAATCTAAAGGTTGTTGTTCTAGGTGACTGTAACAGTGTTAGGTACATTATTTCTACTTAACTTTCTGAAAATATACTAATTTTCCTTAATGTAATAAAATATATTAAATTTCCCCTTTCTAGTCAATATATGACATTATCCAGTGAATTTTTTCAAAGCTACCCAATTATATTATTTGTGCACCATTCTGACATAAGTCAGATCTGCAGGTACAGGATTTATGGAACAAAATTATACAATACATTGGAAAATTCATCACACAGCAAACAGGATCTGCATCATAAGAAAACGCATCATAAAAATGCAGATTTGCCTTTTTGTGGTGAAATGGCAACTGGATATCATATAAGGAGAAAAGGGAGGAGAGAGCACCCTGCATTGGGTACAAATCAACAGGTATAATGCCCAGGGAACAGTTCATGCTTATAGGCAGAAAGGAGCAAGCTGAAGATCTGATCTGATGATGGGCACATCAGAGTTAACGCAGCAAAAAGCTGTTAATCTACATAGACAAAACAAAACAGAGGAATGGGGAAAACAGCATATAATCATTTAGTAGTTGTGTTGGCCCACTTTCAGTTTAAAACCATTGCCTCTTGTCACTATCTGGCAGTATAAAAAGTCACTCTCCCTCCCTTTCTGTAAGTCATGATAAGGTCTCCTTGGAGCCTTCTCATTTCAGGCTTTGTAGGAGAGGTGCTACCGCCATCTGATCATCTTTGTGGCCCTCCTCTGGAGCTGCTCCAACAGGTCCATGTCTTTTTTTTTTTGCTGAAGACCCCAGAGCTGGATGCAGCACTCCAGCTGGGATCTCCCAGAGGGGAAGAATCGCCTCCCTCACCCTGCTGCGGGAGCAGCCCAGGACACAATCAGCTTTCTGGGCTGCAAATGCACACTTGTTGGCTCATATCCAGCCTCCCATCCACAAGAACCCCCAAGTCCTTCTCCACAGGGCTACTGTCATTTTGTTTTGTTACAAAGCCCCTCTCTGACATGGCATCAACATCACAGAATCATAGAATAATTTGAGTTGGAGAGGACCTTCAAAGATCATCTAGTCCACCCTCTTCACCATGGATAGGGACGTCTTGCACTAGATCAGGTTGCTCAAAGCCCCACCCAACCTGACTTTAAACACCTGGTCATCCACACCATCTCTCTGACTCTGAGCAAAGTAGAAATNTTCGACTGGTGTGTCTCCCCTCTCTGACATGGCATCAACATCACAGAATCATAGAATAATTTGAGTTGGAGAGGACCTTCAAAGATCATCTAGTCCACCCTCTTCACCATGGATAGGGACGTCTTGCACTAGATCAGGTTGCTCAAAGCCCCACCCAACCTGACTTTAAACACCTGGTCATCCACACCATCTCTCTGACTCTGAGCAAAGTAGAAATATCCTTCTGCTAGCTGTGCAAGCAAAGCCCCAAAAAGATATCTCCTTGTCATCCATTTTTTTTTCCACTTTTATTAAACACCAAAAGTACAAAGAGTTTAAATCCTCCAGGAAAAAAAAAAAAACAAACAAATATCACTACTGAGATAAAACAGAGCTGGTAGCAAGCTGCTAATTCATATACTCTTTTTCTTCACATCCCTGATGGGGCCTTACTGCCTCACTTTCCCCAAAACTTTCCACTTGAATCTGATCACTGGCACCAGTCCCAAGCTAACAACCATACCTGATTCCCCACAGAGCTGCTCGGGGCTTTCTGTACCTTCCTCCTCGTTTGTAAAGCACAGCAAAATAAGTCCAGACTGTCTAAGTCGTGAGTTTGAACTCTTGGTCATATCCAACCGGGAAAGCTCTGGTGCTTCACTGATGGCTACCATTCACTTAGAAAATCTGATCATTAATTAGGTGAAAAAAATGCTTGTCCACACTTCATGCTCTTAATCTTCTCAAAACTACATCACACTAACACAATGTTCAGGAGACAAGGGGAAAGAAATTTAAGCTGTAATCACAGGTGACTGGTCTTCAATGCTATTTGGTAGCAGCATTCAGATTTGAGTCCATTTTTCTCACATTTAGCAAAAGGTAACACTTTTTTCTTAAAAAGGACACCAAAAAATCCTTCAGTAAACAAATATCCACACACTAAGCTGGATGAGAGGGATGTAAATTTATCACTATGGGTAATGAATTAAACTCAACGTTCTTTTGCAAGCACTGATCCAGCTCCCAGTTATTCAATAGGAGTTTAAATTTTACCAATAGGACTATTCAATTTCTTCTGCATCTCATTTTCCTGGCTCATATCCTTACAGTTAGAAGAAGAAAGCTAGTTTGGATTGCCTTTTTCTACTTCCTTCCCTTTGTAATTTGTTTTACCTTATTTTCTTTCACTTCCAGCTCTATTCCTTATTCTTCAGGCATATAAATGAACATTCAAGATACATTTTGTAATAAAGATAGGAAAATTTGATTGTGGTGGTTCTCCCAAGCAAAATCATGGAGACATCTGGTTTTAAGCCACCCAAGCTCTGATCATGTTCCAGTCAGAATCCACACACAATTGTAATTTCCTCCCTGCTTATCTGGAGATGGTAAGTAATATTTTTCTGGCAGATGAAACAAGTAATCCCAAAAAAAGGGATTCTTCCCCAGAATGGTGGGGAAAAAAAACAACAAAAACCTTCATAATTGTTATTTCTACATATCTCCAGTTCAGCAACAAACTGAAAGACATGACTTAAAAATGTAACTAGGTAAGAAAGAGAGAGCACACAAACAACAAAGTACCAGTGACAGCGTTCATAAAGCCACTTTCTTGTATCTGTCCTCCAATTTTTTCAACACAGTAGCCAAATTCAGTGGTTTCCCTAATACTTTCCATTTAGGATAGGTTTCCCTGCTAAAAAGCAGTCATCCTGCAAACGTGATTGCAGTGTTATGCAAAAGAACCACAATTATGCATTTTCCCCGTTAAACCACACCTGCACGAATATTTCTGTCTATTGAAACACCCATAACAAGACTGCTGCTCAGTCTGATAATAACATACACAGAATGAAAACTTGTATCCAAACATACATGTTAACGGGTCCTTTTTCACCCTCAAAAAAAGAGAGAAGGTTGATATGGTTGTCCACCACATCATAAACCAGGAACTCCAACAAACTACACAGTGTCTAACTATATTAAATATCGCTACATGTCCTGATGTCAATCTGAAACAAGCAAAGTGTGAATGCATGAGACCTAGAGGACTAAAGAATTCAAAAAAATAAGTAATATTCTTGACAGGTGTTGAGATAAAGACATGAGACCTGAAACCTAGTCTGAGTCTTAAAGTATGTGAAGAAGTACACAGTATTTTGCAATAATTCCCCATAGTAAAGGCAATTCTCTCAATAAATACCTTTTTATTTTCCTTCAGGAAAGCATGAAATCAGTAGTTTTCTTTGACTAACTTGTATAGTTTTGGGAAAAGAAGGAAAAACCCCACCTACCTGGTAAATACAATGAGAGAGTTGTACAGTAACAGCCTCATATATGACTTGACCTTTCAGCTGCTAGCCACAGAGTAACAATAAAACAGACTACAAACTCCCATTTCTGATGCAGCTTTTATTTCAGAGGCACAAAACACAACATCTACAAAGGTTAACATAATGGTTTTCTCACAGAAAACAGATGTGGACCCTTTATGCCAACAACATCTTGAGAACATGCTGTCCTGAAAATCTGTTCTGTCTGACCTTTGCTTTAGACTGCCCCAAAACGTACATCCAGAGGCAAAGCAAGCAGCTACATCAGACTTTAGGTAATGCATTTGCAGTAAATCACCTCAAATGAGGTACACAATGATGCAAACATCCCCTCCCAAAAGAGTACAATAAGGATAAAAGTATACCAGTAAACTTAGTCTTAAGGACATGAAAACAATTTAACATCAATAGATGAGTCTTGAAAAATTTTCACAAACGGTCATTTGCAAAGAATATAAAAGTATATTTCTGTCTCTTACCATCATGGCTGTAGTATATTTATGGTCAGAAACCAGTTTGTTTATTCATTAAACTATTATACCTGTAATGGTTGACAAGTTTTACTACATGATAGTATTAACATTTGAAAACTGAATTTGAAAAATTCTTAGTAATCTTTTTACAAAGTCTGAAGACCAAATCTGTTAACCCACAAAATTAGGTCAACTAAGAAAATGTGAAAAAAAACCCTAGAGGTTTGTTTTGGATGGCTTAAGATGAAGGTTCCACTTGAAAAGGCATCCAGTGAAAGACAGCTGCACAGAGCACATGGAAATCCAAATACATAAGGGAAGAGCTCAGCTCTACCTCAGTGGAGGTAATCAGGTGCTGGGAGATCTATTCTCTGCACAAAACTACATGTTGGTATAATTCCCCTCAACCAGAAGGAAACATAAAAGTAAAATGCTGGCAACAGGTCTGCCAGCACAAGGCTGGAGAAATGTTTACAGTTCTAGATACTGCAAACACATCTTATTTCCAGTATCTCCATGAACACATCACTGATCTCCTTAACCTTTCCTGCAGCAGTTTCTCAGCACAGTTACCAGAACCTGCTTCAGCTTTGCCACCTAAGCTCCCCAGTCCATTTTGAGTGAAATAAATCTACTGTTTTAACCAGGTAAGTTAAGCAAAATAATTTTGGCAGCAGGCAGGTCAGGGGCAGTACATGCAAGCAGAAGATGAGTGACAGGCTGCCAGGGAGGGGTGACTGTTGCAGAAGACAAGCAGACATCACAGCTATGGACTATGCTCTAGAGATTCATTGTTTGTTAGACAACACATTATTATCACAACATAACTGGATGTTGGATTCAACAATGACAAAGCTGGATCAGTCAGTGTTCCTATGGCAGTACATGAACACTAAGTACTGTCACCATCCATTTTCTGACTAGTGTTTCAGTCCTCTTACCCACTTCCCTTGTCATTTGTCTTAAAAAATACCAAATCCCATGACACAGGATGGCACAACCTCATCACCTCTTCAGTAAACTGGTGACAAAGTCCACCCCCAGTTTCCCTTAAAACAAACATATCTGCTGTAATTCTCTTGATCAACAGTGGACCTTAAAAACAACAGACCTTGCAATTTCTCCTTAAACTTCCCCTCTTAACAGAATGAAAGAACAGAGAACAGATACCAGAATGCTGTTCTTGCCCATTGCCTGAAAAAGGTCTTTGAAGGTCTGCAGCAAGCTGCAGAATCCTACAGCTTTTCCACCAGCGGTTCCACTGCTCCACCACCAGCTCATGCTCCTTCCCCAAAGAGCTCAAACACACCCTAGAAACTTCCAACACAGGCTAATGTGCAAGCTGCTGGAAATGGCACAGTGGCAGTGCCTCTCTGGGTGGCAGCAGATGCTGAAACAGAAGCTGCAGCAGCAGATACCATGGGAGCAACCTTCTGCCAGGACTTGGAGAGTGCTTGGCTTCCTACCTGAATATATGACACGCAAATGAGGCACTGAACAAGGTCAAGCAAGCTGAAACACCTCATTAAATTTTGTTGATGCCTGCATCACCAGGAACTCCGGGCAATGTAACTGCTTAATGTCACTTTTGTATTAATGAAGGGAAAAAGACCAGGATATCCCCTGCCTAGAGCACACAAGTGGGTTTTAGTAGTAGGTTTTAACAAGAAAGAAAGATTTCTGTACACACATACAAATAAAAGAAGGTAGTTAAATTCTGGAGAGTGGGCAAAATTATATCTTCACTGGCCACAGGTGTGCCGGATTAGGGACCAAATGGGAAGTTTGCACAGCAGGTACAGAGTAATGCATTCAATAAAAACACCTAACTCTTGACTATTCTGCTTATAGTAACACTTGGCAGTGGTGAGTGGGAAAATCAAACCTGAGAAGTAACACAGTCCTACTACTATTTCTAGCATTTGTTAATTCAGTTGTCTGGGTGCATAATTATCCTACACACACAAATTTGTGCTGTTAAGCACACAAACACTCAGCTATATAGCTCAACTGTTTAACAGTATTATGTTCAAATTTGATATGCCCCTGAGATGGACACTCAACATTTCCGACCATTTTAATCTCAGCCTCAAACATTGTTTCACCTCACAACCAGGAAGGGAAGGAAACTCACTAAACATTAAACACACAGTAAGATGTCATAAAGTGGCAAACTGCAACCCATGACTGCACTTTCAAAACAGACACAATGTGACAATACTCACTATCATCGCATATTAACCCACGTTTTATCCAAGTACTGGAACATCAAAATAGAATTCCAAATTTATTGTTCTCTGATTCTGCCATCTTCTGAGAAGAAAATTATTCAATAGCCTAACCAGAGCTCTTTAAAACTGAAAACATCCAATCTGATTTGTACTTTTAAGTTGGCTCCTGTATGCCACAGAAATCAATAGTGCATTATTATTATTATTAACTCCAATGAACATAGCAACAGGCACATGGGCCAAGCCCTAGAAGACTGTACTGTCATTATTTTCTCAAACATGAACATCTCAATAGGGCACATGAGGAAAGTGTATTTAAAAATCATGTTTGAGAGGAGTGCTTAGTATTTCCAAGTCAGTGGAAACACTCGCATATACATGCTTTCAAATCTAAAGATAGTGACTTACAAAAACTTGGTCTCCTCAAGTTTCAGTTGGTCCCAACAGGAAAACTTCCAATAAACTCATCCAATATAGATAATGTTTTATTACCTTAAAACATTCATAGGATATCTTAAAGTGTGAATGAAAAAGTCAAACCAAAACCACTGTGTAAAAGACTGAACATCAGACTTTTGATACCATATATGCTAGAGCACATGCAATAAAGTAAGTTTTTTACAGAAAGAAACAATTCAGCACTTTAGAGTATATTTATCCTAGTTCAGCTGCCAGAGGAAAAAATGTGTCTATTTGTTGTATCAAAAAGAATGGACTGTGGAATTACAAAGCATCATCTCATAGCTATCTAAGCTCAAATTCAATTCCCAGGCCAAATTAAACCTTCAGGTTTGTTGTGAAGCTGCCTGAAAAGGAGCGTTGCAGGTAATGCTTCAACGCGTTTCAGGTTACAAAATTATTTCACCGATATAACCTCTGTTGTTTCAGTGACTGCCGGGGGTGCTCCACTGCCAGCCCATATGCACATTCCCTGCCTCTGTCTGCTCGCAGCAGATGGGGCTGCAGGAGAGGAATGCCCGAAGGACAGAGAGATGGTTAAGGGGAGAGCACTGAGCAGCTGACTTCTGAACAGTGAGCAATGTCCTTGCCTATCTAAAGGCAGGAAAAATATTTTCATCCCTGAACATAACTGACAGTATCCTGAACAAAGAAAGATGATACACCAACCTGGGAATAGGAGGGGACTGTCTCAAGTGAGGACCTGATATTCTGTCACCAGCTGCCACCAGATGTAGATGCTCTAGAGGAAAGTACACAGTAATTAATCACAATCCCAGAGGTCAAATTAGGTACCAAGAAAAAATGGTCCAGGTTCTGAACCACCCAGGTTCTGAAATGTGACATTTTATTATAATCTTGTCAAGGTAGCAACATGTGCTACAATACACAGAAAGCACTGCAAGTAATCTTGTTTCTTCAATCTAGGGAAAAATGCAGGTGAATGGAGTATAGTTCTTCTTCCTTCTACACACACCGGAAACATCCTCCACCAAACCAGGTGAAAGCACATCTTTGAGAAGAAAACCCCATCTCACTTTAAACACTCCCAGCAACTGCAAATACACTACAATCCTTTATTGTCCTTGTTGCTACTTTTTATTTCAAAGTACAGCATGCCTAACTTCACCTCTCAGAAACTGGACAGTCAAGTAAAGATCATGTATTTTCCTTACACACGTGTATGATATATATAGGCATCATTTCCTCTCTCGGCTGTACAATCTGAAATTGTGACACCTGGTCTCCAAACCCTGGATCACTTTTGTCACTGTGCTCTTATTAATATTTCACGTTCTTCGTCATGTGTGAGCAGCAAAACCAGACATGGAATTCCTGTGATCTTACTAATGCCACGTACTTTCCTACTTCTATGCAATATTTATATTGCTACACAGCCAAAGACCACACTGCAGTCGTAGCATTGCAATAAAAACTCCCGTTGAGATGCTTCTCTGCACAAATTCTTAAGCCTTCTTTCAATAAATTACCGGTCTGAGGACAGTCTGCTATCCTGCTGGTGTGACCACAATCCTGGTTCTTTTGTATGTGGCTGCATGAAAAATGCCTTCTGATGGATGCTGATCATTTAAAAAAATAATTTGGAATATGGTGTACTAGTAACTTGTTCCACACATGCACAAACCTGCACATAATACACTGGTAATGGTGCAATATCATCACAAAAGCTGTGAATATACTGATATTAACCAGTCTTATACCAAGATCCAGCCCCCAGGGAACCTCATAAGAAACAGCTGCACTCCCATAGAAGAAAGGCACGCCTAAGTTCCTCTCTAAACTAAGAAAGATTTATGAAGCAACTTTGCCAATGTTTGCGGTATTTATTTCACAGTGACTCCATGGCACAATTGTTTTAAACTCACACTCCACTGCAGACTCAACAGATATATCAGGGACACAATATAGGGTGAGTCTGCTACAATAGAGTAGTTGATGAATAGCTTAGGAATTTGGGAGTTGTGGGGTTTTTACAATTCAAAACACTGGGAAGCAATTTGCTTTAGTTCTACTGTAAACTAGTCTTTAACAATTGTTAAGTCATCTTGAAAGATTCGGAATGAGTAAGCCCTGGCTTGTCAGTTTTTTCAGAGGCTCGATTTCAAAGTTTTCAATTTTTCAGCCAGGAAAACAACAATGAATAATGTAAGGAAAATCACTCATAGCATTAACCAAAGATGTTTAGGTTCCATTCTCTNCCACAACCAGTTAGTAGACCAGGTAACCAATCAAATAATATTGTAAGTCAGCAGCATATTTCCATGTACATAAACATATACACAAGATTGATGAGGTTTGTAGCATCGCCTATTAGGCAGCTGCTGAACACTTTCAACGCAAGATGCTGCTTCCAGCTGCTTGTAACTTGGCCAGACTTTGACTATTTGGGTTGAAATTTTCCAAGCTGAATGTCTGCCTCAGGCAAAATTTTGTTCCATGTGCTGTAGAAGTTATCTCTGAGTGAGGGGTGCAGAAAGAGGCAGACTGGGATTAGAAGAACTTGGCCAAAACACTTGAGCTGTTTTCACAACAAAACCAGGGAAAATGCTGTCTCTGGACAGCAATAGGTATCTGGCAAACTTGAAAGGCTATAATGCCTTGCCATCTCCCAGTGACAGATCTGAAATCTGACATTAGGGGTGGAGCCCATATATTGGAGGTCTCCCTTTTGCTGCCCCCATGAAAAGTCCACCTGCATTTGGTCAAATGTCCAAAACTAAATTGTACGGTGTGCGTTTTCAGTAGGTGTTTGCTAGGCCACATCCACATTCTTCTCAGCTCCTCATGGTGATCAGACAACACAAGGGATATGAACAAGTACAGCAGCACAGACCACAGCCATGACCTACCACCACTGGTGACCGTCAACAGGGGGCTCTGACAGCAGAGTCCCAGGTGTGTCACATCAGGAATCCAGCTGATGAAGGACAGTGAAACATATATGCTACCCTAGGCTACCTATCTGCTTTTTGGCACTTTTCCTAAGGGAAAGAAAACCTAGGAAATTACTCACAAAGTGCAGTATTGAAAACATGATAAGTAAAGCAGAATCTAGAAATTATTAGAACTAAGTGATTTACGGTAACTAAAAACGTCTCCTAGTGCTAATATGCCACAATCTCCAATTAGATCAATCTGTATTTGCAACTGATCTGGTCACATTTTTTTCCCACTGAAGCTTTGCTATAATTAACACACAAACTCCTCTTTCTGCCCTTGTTCTCTAGAGCATCACCACACACTTTCAAATCACAGAGGAAATTATTTCTTTTCTCTCAGGTTCTTTTATGGTTCTCATCACTACAGAAATCTGTAAGACAAAGGATACTGTTATCCAGATTTTTTTAATATGGGAAACTAAGACAGATTAAAGTAAAAAACTATGGACACCGAGTGAGCAATTCTGACACTCTAACATGCTTAGACCTGCAAATCTTCTCTACAGAGAGCAAACAGACATTCACTTATGTTCCAGATGGTTAAGTTCACATAACTGTGAAGCAGATTCCGGGGACTCAGGCCAGGCTCCCAGAAAACCCAACAGACCACGGGCAAAAAACCTTCACGTTTATGTGAAAATCAACGGCCAAGGCCAGGGCAGCAAAATCCTATTCTCCAGCTGTCTCAGCCATGAAGCTGTCTCTCCCTCTGCATACAATTGTTTGCCTCATTTATGTTGCCTCTTCTCGCTGGTGCCCAGCCAGAGAGCTGCTATACTTTGGGACACACCTCTGGTTCCGAGCTGGCCGGGAAGGACGGGGGCACATCCTGGCAGGACCAACACCATCCTAGCGCACTGGCCCGCGGCGGGCAGATAAGCCTGGCATCCTGAGCACTTGGCTTTCCAAACTTACCGACGGGGTAGGGCTGGGCACAGGGGCGAGGTGGTAAATGTATAGAATATATAGAGACCAGCGACATCCACTGGGTGGCAGGCATGTTTCACGAGATCCAGATACGTGCGTATACAGCGGTATACAAAACGAAAGCTCCTAAATACTGGGCTTGTTCCCTGTCTCAGAAGCAGCAATTGAACGGACACGGTAAAAAAGGAAAAAGAATGAAAATCCCACGGAGCGAAGTTAACGTATTCTGCCTTGACTTTAACGCCAGCTTCTTGTCCACGGTGCTGAGGCATTGGAACTGTCCTGGCACTCGGGGGTCAGAGCTGTGCAGACACAGAGCATCCCACATCCCTTCTGTAGGTGGGTGCTGTCACTCGAGGTGGCAGGGACCTTGTAGGAGTCTTCAGAGTCTCCACTGCACTAATTAATGACCAATGCCTACGGAGGCCAAGCCTTTCAACTCTTCCCCAATTTAACAAACTCAGGGTGGAAGGAATTTTTTTTGTACTAACAGCTGTAAATGTGTCCATGTGTGTAGGAAGCTAAACATTAAAGTTGAAAGAAACATAAAAAGCCAGTATTTTCCATGGATTTCCACTTAGCATCTAAGCAGAATCATTTCAAAAGTTGCTTTGACAGAGAAGAGGCCATCAACCAAATTTCAACCCAGGGCATATATTTACAGCCATGTTGCAAACTACATAAAAAGTACACTTATAATGGAAATGCTGACAAATGCAAAACTCCTGCAGCTAGCTATGACAGTCTGACCACAAGCCCTCCTTGTGAGAGGAAAAGGCAACCTCCCCACCGCCTTTCTCTGGCAGCTCAACAGCAAGCTGTGGCGGGGGGTGCTAGGTACAGGTACCACTGCCTTGTCCTTGTAGGATGGATCGAGGCAACTCTTACTTCCCCGTATTTCCCACATGTTGAATAAGCCACCCCCCTGTTTTTGCCATAAACAACCGGAGGGCCTCTTACAGCCATGACTCACTCCGCAGGCTTCTCCTCCACCCCTGTGCGTGACTGTAGCAAACAGGCTGCCAGCTGCAGCCGGTGAATTAACACGACTTTTTTTCGCAGAACCGTGGGGAGATCAGTCACACAGGGAAGGGCAGGGGGTGGGGTGAGGGTGTGCTGTGGAACGCCAGCCCGGGGTGAGTTTTATTTGTGGGCGAAGCAGCGGAGCAGGCGTTCCGGGGCCAGTGTGCCGGGGACGCCCGAGTGTGACCGTGTCGTCCCCGTCCACCCCGCCCGGGACGGCGCCGGCCCCTGCCCCCTCTCTGCCCCGGGCCCGCCGCGGCTGCCCCACGACGGCGGGAGAGGCGGGCGGCCGGGAGGGAGGCAGGCAGGGAGAGAGGCAGGGCAGGGCGGCGGCGCCGGGGGCAGCGGGGAGAGGGAGGTGAAGCCGGCACGCAGCAGGAGCCCTCCCAACACACGCGCCGCCGAACTCCCAGAAAGTTGGCAGCGGCGTCCGGCGGGACGGGGCTCCGCTGGCCACCGCCCCAGGGCGCGCACCGCCGCCCGGCCGGGGCCCGCCGCCTTCCCAGCCCCTTCGCACCCCATCACCGCCCTTGTCCCCACACTTTCCCTGTCTCACGGGTGCGGCGGGGCAGGGACTGCCCGGCACGGCATGCTGCCGGCGGCGGGGCTCGAACCCGTGGCCCGCGGTGGCTGTCCCCACCACAGGGAAGGCGGCTGAGCCTCCCGGTGCCCCCGAGAGCGGGACTCGGGCGCGGGCGGCACTCACCAAGCGGCCGCAGCTCCTTCTCCCTCTCCGGGCGGCTCCCGCTGAGCGCTCGCCTCCTCGGGGACGAGGGAGGAGGAGCGGGCGAGGGCAGGAGGTGGAGAAGGGCGGGGAGGAGAGCTCGGCTTGAGCCCTCCCGGCTGCCGTCGCCGCGCTCCCTCCCTCTCCCGGCACCGCCCCGTCCCACCCCAGCGGCGCTGCGAACGGACGGGAGCGCAGGGCGGCGGAG
>VYZT01051423.1:702-12116 GCA_013400735.1 Pomatostomus ruficeps | reverse complement strand
CATTCCCGGCTGATCCAACACCCCCGCAGCCCCCGGAGATTCCCGGGGCGCCGGGAATGGCCCAGCCGGTCCCGCACCCAGGGCCGGGTGTCCCTCGGGAGGCGGCAGAAGGGCCGGGCTGTGAGAGGCTCAGCCCTGGACGAGCTCTCCGGGAGCTTTTCCCGCTGGGAACCCCAGCGCGCTCCCGGGAATTCGCCCTTTTCCAGCCCGCGCTTCCATTTCCATCCCGCGACCTTTCCTTTCGCGCACCCCGGGCAGGCGGATCCCGCGTCCCGGCTGCGGGAGGGAATTCCCTCTGGAAGGGCCGGGAAGCTGCGCTGGGAGCTCCTCTCGGGCTCTCCATAAATCAGGAGAACGCCCGGCAGGACCCCGGGCCAGATCCACACCTCTGTCCCATGGGAAACGTCACCCCGTGCTCGGGGAGTGTCACCCCACACCCGGGAAATGTCACCCCACGCTCGGGAATGTCACCCCACGCTCAGGGAAATGCCACCCCACACCCGGGAGTGTCACTCCATACTCGGGGATGTCACCCCGCGCTCGGGAATGTCACCCCCGTTTGCAGGGGCAGCCGGGCCTCAGCCAAGATTCCCCCGGGATTTTCCCAGGAGCTGCCGGCCCTGATGGGCACTAATTACCCCCAACCCGCAATTAGCGCTCGGCATCAATTAGCGGGGCCATTTCCTCCCCAGGGCCGCTTTCCCTCTTCCATCTTCCCTCATCCCTCATTCCTCTTCCCTCTTCCGTTTTCCCTCTTCCCTCCCCTCCAATTACGGAAAGCTGTGCAGGAAAAGCAGGGGTGGCCCTGGCTGATTGCTGCTGGAGGTGCCAGCGCGGGGAGGGGGGTAATTAATGCTAATTAATGCCTGCCATCAACCTGCCCGGCGTTCCCAGCTCTGTCATCTCCCACGTGGAGCCAGAGCTCCGCTCCTGCGTTCCCAAACCTGGGAGAATCCACCTGTTGGCAGCAGAGATCCCAGTGCGGATTTGGGACAGGATCCTGGGACAGATTAGGGACGAGATCCCAGTGCACAGATCCTGATCCCAGTGTGGATTTGGGATAAGATCCCAGTGCAAATTTGGGATGATGGATGCAGATTTGGGATGAGATCCCAGGGCAGATTTGGGATGGGATCCTGGTGCAGATTTGGGATGAGATCCCAGGGCAGATTTGGGGTGGGATCCTGGTGCAGATTTGGGATGAGATCCCAGTGCACAGATCCCGATCCTGGTGCAGATTTGGGATGAGATCCCAGTGCAGATTTGGGGTGGGATCCTGGGACATATTTGGGATGAGATCCCAGTGCACAGATCCTGATCCTGGTGCAGATTTGGGATGAGATCCTGGGTAGACTCGGGATGAGGCCCTTGAGCTAATTTGCAGTGTTGGTGAACTTGGAAATAAAAATTTTTTCGGGAAAAGCATCATCTCCTCTGCTTTATGGACAACTCACGCAGAGACCTTGGGATTTTTCCAATGGATTAATTCCCAATTTATCATTCAGAGGTGGCTGGGAATGATCTAAACCTGCGGATGGGATGAGCCACCGAAATCCCTCCAGGACTGGGACAGCAGAAGCCCCCAAACCCTCGGCCGGGCAGGATTCGGGACAGAAATCCCCACTGGCGGCAGGGCCCCTCCTCTCCCCGCTCCCGCGTTTTTCCTGGTTAACAGGTTCCGAAATGAAAGGAGGCGGAAAACACGGGAAGGAAATCAAAGGCGCCTGCTGTTCTGTTGTGACAGGTCTGGCTGACGTTGAATTATTTACAGTGCTTCCGAGAGCGGCACGAGCGGGGCTGGCGCTCGTTTTGTCATAAAATCGTGGAATTTCCTGAGGTGGGAGGGATCCACAGGGATCAGCGATTCCAGCTCCTGGCCCTGCACGGAACGCCCCAAAGTTTGGGTCAGCAGAGCTGTCGGGAGCGTGGATGGGAGGTGGGAAATGGCGCAAAAATCCAATTGTAAAATCAGTAACGGAGCCTCGACAGCAGCACCTCAAACCCAGCTCTGAAATCGCAGGGAAATGGGAGCAGAGAGGCAGGAACCAGGCGGGATTTAGGGAATGCTGCACATCCAAACAGGACTGAAAGCTCAGAGGGAAGAGCTCCCGCTGTGGGTGTTTTTGGGGTGGGGATGAACCTCAGAGGAAACCGGGATTTCCTGGAGGTGTTGGGATGAGCAGCCCTGGTGTGGCTGGGGGCATTGAGCCTGACTTTAGGATCTTTAGGATCAGGTTTAGGGAGCCCACAGCTCTTCCCTTGAGCTCCAGTCATAAACCTGGCTGGCTTCCAGTCGGAATATTCCATTCCTTGGAGCTTCCGTCGTTTCGCTGGGGCTCTTAATTATATCTCATCCTTGGTTCTCTCAATGCATAAGAAAAAAATCCTTCTATTTATAATATCCAAAGGCTGCTTTCGAGGTTGTTTTGGGAATGGAGCTGGTGAAAGGACCTGGAATTCCCGGTTTAAGCTCAGGACGCTGCTCCCTGCCAGGCTGAGCTGGCCCAAAATCCCGGCTCAGCACGAGCTGCCCTTGGCTTTCCGGTGTCCTCACAGGAACAGCTCCGCCTTCCATCCCATAAACAACCCCCAATCCTGCCCAAAGAAAGGCAAATTCCCACTGCTGCCATTCCCTCGGGAACAAAGTCACCTCTGGCACTCCCAGCCAGCTCCTGACCTTTTCCTGCTCTTCCCTCCCTTGGGGACAGAACCGGCTGGAGACGGAGCGGGGAGCTCAGGGACAACGGGAACCTTGGCGGCCGCGGTGGCTCCGGGAGAGCTGCGGGGCTGCGACATTGGGATTTCACCTCCGCTCCCTCTCCTCGACAAAAATTCCGTGTTCTGGGTGGGATTTCCTCCGGGAAGGGGATGTTGGGACCTTGGCAGGGATTTTGTGGAGCGGGGAACTCAGGGAAAATGGGAACCTTGGCAACCGCCGTGGCTCTGGGAGAGCCGCAGGGCTGAAATGTTGGGATTTCACCTCCGCTCCCTCTCTTTGTCAATAATTCCGTGTCCCGGGTGGGGTTTTCTCCAGGATGTTGGGACGTTGGCAGGGACTTTGTGGAGCTGGGACCTCAGGGAAAACGGGAACCTTGGCTCCGGGAGAGCTGCGGGGCTGCGACATTGGGATTTCACCTCCGCTCCCTCTCTTTGTCAATAATTCCGTGTCCCGGGTGGGGTTTTCTCCAGGATGTTGGGACGTTGGCAGGGACTTTGTGACCCTTTTTCCGGCAGAGTGGGCACTGAGAGGGGCTGGGAGCTGAACAAGGGGCTCTTGTTCCCAGGCTGCTCCCAGCACGGGACTGAAGTTCAAACAAACAACAGGAGCCTGTTCCTGGTGCTTTCCCGGCAGAATTCCTCAGCCCAGGATGGTGCAGGGCTGGAAATTTCTACGAGTTCCAAACCAGTCCCAAAAAGGTGCCGGGGAAAACCGTGAGGGCTCGAGCACGGAAATGCCACTGCTGCCTTAAAGCGTCTCACACCTGCTGGGGTTGGAATTTCAGACTCGGAGAACCCCGGAATGGTTTGGGTTGGAAGGGGCCTTAAAGGTGGGATCCTGATCCATCATCCATCGGGGTCCTGATCCATCATCCCAAAGGGATTCTGATCCATCATTCCAGGGGGTCCTGATCCATCATCCCAGGGTTCCTGATCCATCATCCCNCAGGGGATCCTGATCCATCATCCATGGGGTCCCTGATCCATCATTCCAGGGGGTCCTGATCCATCATCCCAGGGTTCCTGATCCATCATCCCGGAGGGATTCTGATCCATCATCCCTGTGGAGTTCCTGATCCATCATCCCATGAGGTTCTGCTCCATCATCCCCGGGGGGTTCCTGATCCATCATCCCAGGGGATCCTGATCCATCATTCCAGGGGATCCTGATCCATCATCCATCGGGGTCCTGATCCATCATCCCAAAGGGTTCCTAATCCATCATCCCAAGGGATCCTGTCCTGTCATCCCAAAGGGGTTCCTACTGGGATCCTCCTCCATCATCCCAAGGGGATCCTGCTGGGGTCCTCTTCCATCACCCCAGGGTTCCTAAAAGCTCCTTTTTCCAGGTATTTTTCTGAGTTTCGGCACAGGGAGGGGAATCTCAGCTCCCTTCTGCAGGATGGCTCCCAGAAAACACCATTATCCTTTTGTTTATTGAATCAAAGCCTCTCCTGCTGATTTCCACTTTGGATCCACCACGAGACCTCCCCGGAAGCATGGGTGTGATGGGGAATTGGGAATTTGGGAATCAGGAACCTCGCACTGCTGGATTTAGGAATTGTCCGTGGCAGGAAACCTTCAGCTGCTCCCCCCACACCCCTGGCAGAGGGAAGACCCTCCCAGGGGAGTTTTCCCCGTGGATATTCCCATTTTCCCCTCAGAAACATCGCTGGGTTCGAGCAATCACCCACCATGCCGATATTTTGTGGGTCAGGCCCCATGAAACCTCCCCGGAGTTTTTGCGGGTGGTGTTCCCTCATCCCTGCCTTTTCCTGCCACCTCAACTCTTCCTTTTGGGACAACTGAATCCCCTTCCCGTTCCGCTTCCCAGGAGGGCGTCCTTGCCTTTCATCCCCAGGGCAAACAAAGAGCCCAACTCTGCAGCCCGGCTCAAAGGGCTCTTTGTTCTCCCCCTGCCTGGGGCCGCAGCGCCATTTCCAGCCCACTCCGAGTCTCCCTTTTATTTTTTGATTTTTTTCTTGGAATTCACTCATTTCAGTCACTCCCAGCTCCTCGCAGGAGCTGTTGGGAGCAGGGGAAGTTTTAAAGCTGATTTTCACCTCCAGGCTTTGGCTGATTTTTCATCCTCTGGGATTCCCGGGAGAGCTGCAGGACATGGGATGGATTCTGGAGCTCTGTCAGATCCCGAAGGGGTGGAATAACCCGGATTTTGCTGCTCATTCTGCTTTGGTTTGGCCCCTCAATAGCAGCCGGTGAAGGACTCGCAGGAGGACGCCGAGGTCGGGATTAACGCCCATCAATAATTTTTGCTGTTTTCCTCCTTTTCCTTTGTTTTCCTGGGAATTGGATCTGGTAAAAAGAGGAATTGATTCCTGCTAAGCCCTGGGTATCTGATGGATTTATGGTCAATTCTGTGCCCAAATCCTGTGAAATGAGCTTGGGGGGTGAGCTGGATGGGGCTGGCACCCGGGGATTGTGCCAAGGCCTCTTCCAGGCCAAGTTATCCCAGATTTTCTGCCGTGATCTGGAGGACAATCACGGCTGACAATGCTGGGATTGGCAGCGCAATCAGCCACGGGGAAGACGCCGCAGTCAGAGCTGCCCGATGCCCTCAATAATTCCAATTAATTCAAACGAGCCGGAATCGGAATCAAAATAAACCCAAAGTCACCCAGGGAGGAGAAAATAAATGAGAGTCAGGCCTGGGAAACGCGGAATTGTGGGAGCAGAGATTCCAACAGGCAGTGAGCCTGGGATGGGAGAGCTGAGCAGGACCCCTGTGTCAGGAATTCCCGTCAGGAATCACCAGTGGGGAGACTGAAGGAAATTCCTGTCCCAGAAATTCCCATCAGGAATCACAAATGGAGAAGTGGAAGGAAATTCCTATCCCAGGAATTCCCATCAGGAACCAAGAGTGGAGAGAAGAAATTCCTATCTCAGAAATTGCCATCAGGATCCAGGAATGGGGAGATAGAAGGAAATTCCTGTCAGGAATCACAGATGGGGAGGTGGAAGGAAATTCCTGTCTTGGAAATTCCTGTCCCAGAAACTCCCATCGGGAATTCCAAATGGGGAGAAAAGGGAGCAGAGGGGGCTGGAGGCACAGAGGGCGGGATCACGGTGGGATTTATTTGGCGGGATTTATTCGACACCATAAATTCAACATCAAACCCGAGCTCACCCTCATTCCCTGGTTTTATCCAAGGCTTTGATCCAGGAACGCTCCGGGGGGAAGAGGCAAATCCTGATTTGAGCGGGGCCAGGATGGGGGAAGGAGGAGACACAAAAGGGAACTTTGTCCCAGGTCCTGTTGGGGTTGGGTCCTGGCCAGGCCTCTGGGCCCAGCTTGGGTCGCGCCTTAACGAACGCCGGGGAAATTAAACTTTAATTAATTGGGTGCCCCTGAAACGTTCCTGCTGCCGGCTGTGCTGAACGGCTGGAGACGGGGAAAAACGGGATACACCAGGGTAGGATCGGGATCGGGACTCTCCGTGAAATTCATGGAATCCTCGGGGGTTCGTATTTAAAATAAATATGGGATTAGAGGGAAATGGTGCTGGAATTCTCCGGGAATGCCCTGTTCCCATGGCTGCTTCTCCAGTTTGCCCTTCCCTTTCCCACTGCAAACCCGGGAATTGCTGGGATCCCCCAGGAACGGGATCCAAGCCTGGAGCAGAAGGTGACACCCTGGGCTGGCCCTGTCCCTGCAGGGTCCCCGAGAAGGGCCCTGGCCTGGTGGCTGTCTCCAAACTGTCCCCTGGTGGCTGTCCCCGAACTGTCCCCTGGCACCGTCCCCTCCCCAGCCCCCCCTTCCCGGCAGCTGATTATCTTCAGATATGCAAATGCATGCAAATGAGGCGCTAAAGATGGTAATTACGCTGAAGGAATTAGCTGCTCATTAACGTCAACATCCTGCTCGATTATTTTCGTGGCTGTCCCTCCTTCGGGCGGCGGCGAGAGACAAGGACACATCCCGGCCCCGGCATTCCCGGGATTCCCACAGAATTCCCATGGATTCCCTTCCCAATCCTGGCTGTGGGCCTGGGGTGGGGACACCTCTGTGGTCACCTCTGTGGTCACCGCTGTGGTCACCGCACTCCCTCTGAGGCCGGGACGGTGTCCCCAGCGCACAGGACACGGCCGGGGTTTCGCCTCTTGTCCTGCCACTGGGCAGGGCTGGTCCCAATCCCTGGGAGTTGAGCCGGGATTTTCCTGGATTTGGGAAGACGCAGGAAGGTCCTGACTGGGCGATTTTCCACCGCAGAGACTCCCAGCTCCCAGTTCAGCATCGCGGGAGGAGCAACAAGGATTAAAACCCTTTTGGAATCGGGGAATCGCGGAAAATCCTGAGCTGGGAGGGATCCTGGAGTCCCCAACACCTCCCCAGTGTCTCAGAGCGCCCCTGGAGCTCCAGGGCTGCCACCCTGACCCCAGCAGGTCCCAGTGACCCCCGGCCAGGGGACAGAAGGGACATTAAAGCCGTGGGTGCCCTGCCCTGGCACTCTGGTGGCCATGCTGACCAGGCCATGGTGACCAGGCCATGCTGACCAGGCCGTGGTGACCAGGCCGTGGTGACCAAGCCGTGGTGGCCAGGCCGTGGTGGCCAGGCCGTGGTGACCAGGCTGTGGTGACCAGGCTGTGGTGACCAGGCCATGGTGACCAGGCCATGGTGACCAGCCATGCTGACCAGGCCGTGGTGACCAGGCCGTGGCGACCAGGCCATGCTGACCAAGCCGTGGCGACCAGGCCGTGGTGACCAGGCCATGGTGACCAGGCCATGCTGACCAGGCCGTGGTGACCAGGCCATGGTGACCAGGCCATGGTGACTGGCCATGGTGACCAGGCCGTGGTGAGGGGGCCATGGTGACCAGGCCGTGCTGACCAGGCCGTGGTGACCGGGCCGTGGTGACCAGGCCGTGGTGACCAGGCCATGGTGACTGGCCATGGTGACCAGGCTGTGGTGACCAGGCCATGGTGGCCAGGCCGTGGTGACCAAGCCGTGCTGCTGCCAGCGCCGTTCCCTGGGCTGGGACAGCTCCCAGGCTGTGTCCCCCACTCTTTTTGGGGTTAAAATATCCATTTTGATGATTTTCCTTCAGCTCCTGCCTCGCAGAGCTGCCAAATCCACGCAGGGCACCCCCACTGCTCCTCTGGGGGGTTAAAGTGCCCATTTGGATGATTTTCCTGCCTCGCAGAGCTGCCAAATCCACACGGAGCACCCCGACTGCTCCTCTAGGCGGTTAAAGTGCCCATTTTGCTGATTTTCCTCCAGCTCCTGCCTCGCGGAGGCGGCAGAACCGTGCAGGGCACCTCGCGCCCCATTAATTCCGCGGCCTGCGGTGGATCACAGTCGATGTCTTCCCCAAATCCAAGCTCACTCGAGGCGTGACTCCGCACGCTGCCGGCTCGGGGACACCGGGAGGGGACATTTGATCGTCTCCTGCTGCCGCCCGGCCGGCTGCTTTTATTCCTTAATAAAACCTTTTGGCAGAGCCGCGGCTCCTCGCTGCCTCCCAATTAGGGCGAGAAGGAGCCGAGCACGGCTCCCGACACCGAAGTTTCTGAAAACGGGGAGACCTCCAGGAACGACGAGGGCAGAGCCACTGGCTGCTAATGAGGAGGAAACGGGATATTTTTAGCTCCCTGAGAAGGTGGAAGGTGGAAAAAACCCCAAAACCACCAACAGGAGAACAAAGAAAATCCAGAGGCCAATCCTGGAAGCCAAAAAGGCAGAAAACCGCAGCGTTTTGGTGAAAGGGGATTACGGCACATCCAGAGAAGTCACTTTGGACGCCTTGGCCGGCTCCTGCTGCAGGGAATTGTTTTTTCCCTCATTCCATATTCCTGTCGGTGCTGTGAAATCCCTGAGGAGAGAGGGAAGCTGAGGCAGGGAGTGACAAGGGGTGAGGCGACGCAGGAAATCCAGGCAGGGCCTCAGCTGCTCTGCAGAGAGGGGAAAATGGGAATTGTTTAATTGTCGGGTTAATTCCCAGAATTTGGGATTATCCAGAGCTGGACCTGCAGGGATCATGGATCGAGCTCCAGACCCCCCAAATCCCAGCCTGGGCATCCCTGGGAGCTCTGGCAGCCTCGGGAATGTCACCATTCCCTGCGGAGCCTGGGCAGTGCCCAGCACCCTCTGGGGGAAGAACCTTTTCCTGGAATTCCCAATGCTCCCTTCACTCAGCTCCCTCTGGGGCAAGAGCCTTTTCCTGGAATTCCCAACGCTCCCCTGGCCCAGCACCCTCTGGGGGAAGAACCTTTTCCCGGAATTCCCAACACTCCCCTGGCCCAGCTCCAGGCCTGATGGGGACCACGCTGTCCCCTCCTGTGCTCTTTCCCGCTTCGCTCTGCACAGGGGGGGACACAGGGACGCCTCCATTCCCGGGAATCCTCTCCATCCCCTCTGGAGGAGCGCAGATCCCGGCTCCCGGCTGGGTGGGAGCTCTGGAGCTGGAATTTGGGGATTCTCTGGGCACATCCCTCATGGACCATGCAGGAAAAGGCCCCCCATGGCCCTGCCAGGTCCCCGAAGGGGTGAGGAGCGGCCGAGGGGTGGGTGCAGCCTTTTCCCTGTGCAATTCCAAGAGCTCCCGGCTTTATCTGGCGCTGGAGCAGCGGGATCACCTCGGCCGCAGCCTTTGATCCCTCGGAATGAGCTCCTGATCCCAGAGGAAATTCCGGGAAGTGCGAACACCGTGCCAGGCACCCTCTGAACCTCATCCCAGCCATGGAAGTGTGGAGCCAAACGGGAAAGCTCCGGAATCCCTGGAGCTCCCAAACCACCCAATTCTTGGGGAATGNTGAACCTCATCCCAGCCATGGAAGCGTGGAGCCAAATGGGAAAGCTCCGGAATCCCTGGGGAAGCACCGGAACTGCTGAATCCTCCGGGAACCCCCCCAAATCCCTGAATTCCTCCGTGTTCCAAAGTTCCTGGTGCAATTTGTCACCCAGATCCCCAAACAACACCCAGCGACATTCCCATGGAACGCCAGCGGGATCCATCCATGGATTTTTCCCCCCTGGCAGGGCCCAGCTGAGGCTTTTTTTGGGGCCAGCCCGGGAATAATCGGAATAATCGCGGGCGTTTAGCAGCCAGCCGAGCTATTTATAGAAAGCCATTAAAACAAATCCAAGCTCCTTACGCCTCGCTCTCCCTTCATCCCGTTCCATTTGCTCCTGGAAGCAGCCGGAGCCCGAGGCTGTCGGGATCGGGGTTGGTATCGGCAGCTGGGAACTGGGTTAAAATCCAAAGTAGGCTAAAATAATAAAATCGGCTCAAAATAGCGCAACTCCCACCCGGGATGGGGCCGTGGGCACCGATTCCAGCACGGCTCCCGCAGGGAATTTCGGGAATTGTTACCTGGGCCCGAGCTCTGCTTCCTCTGGGTTTACAGCCCCGTGGTTTTGGGATCGCGGGAACGCTGGGAACAGGGTTTTTGGGAATTGTTACCTATTGGATTGGATGGAAATTCCACTTTGGGAAAAGCCTTTGGGATTCGGGTGTTCAGAATCCCAGGAATGAGGCTGGAAAAGAGCTCCAGGATCATCGAGTCCGAGCTGTGCCCCATCCCACCTTGTCCCCAGCCCAGAGCTCCGAGTGCCACCGCCAGGAATTCCTGGGACACCTCCAGGGATGGGGACTCCAACCCTCCCTGGGCAGTTCCAAGGCCTGAGCCCCCTTTCCATGGGGAAATTCCTGCTGATTCCACCCTGAGCCTCCCCTGGCCCAGCCTGAGGCCGTTCCCTGTGCTCCTGTCCCTGTGCCCTGGGAGCAGAGCCCGCCCCCCCCGGCTGCCCCTCCTGTCAGGGAGTTGTGCAGAGCCAGAAATTCCTCCCGATCCCCCTTTTCTCTGGGATGTCTCAGGCCATAAAATCCAAGGAATTGAGAATTCCCGAGCTCTTTGGGATGGATCTCGGCCTCTCCCGCCAGCGGCAGCGCGGGGATTTGGGGGGCTCTGCCCCGTGTCCCAGACCGTCCCCCATCCCCGCAGCCCCTGATCCCCCTCTCCCGCTGCTCCCCGGGCTCCGGGAAAGCTCCAGGAAAACTCCAGGAGCCGCTTTGGGCTGAGATTCCAAGGATTCGGCCGTTCCAGCCTGGGGGATCCCTCCTGGCGCCTCCTGCCCTCTCCCCGCGGCTCCTTCCCCCTCTGCTGGTGACACCACCTCGCCCTCCAGGCAGGAAAATGTCAGGGGAAAAGGGGGAAAAATCCGTCGGAGAGGCGGCTTTTAGGGCAGGGACCCATCCCAAGGAAATCCCCGCCCTGGAAATCCCAGGGGAGCAGCTTTAGGGCAAAATCCAAGGAATTGCAAAATCACAGGAAGTGGAAAACCTGGATTTTGCTGGAACCTGCGGAATCTCTTCCAATCACGGTTGGCAATCGTGTCGCTAATTAACCAGCGATTTAATGAGCTCGTGGTGTCACCACTTGACTCCCAGCGATTGTGTCACTGCCATTCCTGGGATCGGTGACACCGGAGGGGATCCGGCCTTGCCAGGGGTGGCTCCAGGCTGGAATTGCTCACAATTCCCGGCAAACACGGGGCCCTGCAGCATTGCCAAGGCTCATTAGGGCCGCTGGGTAATGGGATATTTTTATCCGAGATAATTAAGCAATTATTGCGTGTAATGGAGAGAGGGGTCAGTTGAACCCAGGCTGCTCCCATGTCCATTGTGGCAGAGAAAGGGATTTTCCAGGGATTTTCTTCTTTTCCCTTTTCCCTCTTTTTC